>VZRS01009822.1:86432-196825 GCA_013398055.1 Ifrita kowaldi
AAAAAAAAAAAAAGCAGTTCCTGTAAGATTTTCACTATTCATATGAGAAAATCCATAGGGGTAGCTAATTCGGAAAGGAAGCTGATTAGCTATTACAAAAAATGAAATAAATCAACCATGCAATCTGGACAAAGCTTGGAAGTACTTCTTGAAATTGATCTGGCTTTTGTGCTGGCTTTGGTTTGCTGGCTTCGGTTTGCTGGCTTCTTTTCCTGAAAGTGACTTTTATTGCTTTTAGTAGTAGCTGTCATCTTAAGTGTGTTTCTTTAGGCCAGTCAGTTTCTAGACTGAGTTTTCACTGTTTACAATCAGCTGATGAGAGATTTCACAAACCATCACAAAGTGATTCTGAAAACGTAAGTTTCCCTGTCCTGCTGCGTGGAGCACAGATAGGTCCCATCCAGTGAAGATAAAGGAAGGTAACAAGACTACAGGTACCAGCCCACTGTGGGCTTTATGGGATCAGAGGGTTTAGTCTCTGACAGGACAGTCATTAAGTTGACTGTCACAAAAATAATCTGCCATTCATAAGTAATGACAGATCATCTCAGGGGTGGAGGCTGAATTTCCCGGATCAGTTTTCGAACAGGTCTTTCAAAAGCCTCCTGTGGGGTACCTGACAGCACGATTGAGACTGTGCTGCTACAGGTTGTATAAAATTAGCCGGTGGGCTTCATCTCACTCATCCCTTGTTGATACGTGCACAGGAACCTCCGAGTACAGGCAAAAACCCTACCAAACACGAGAGACCTATGCAACTTTCTCTGTGGAAGTGCCGGGTTGCTCACTAAAACCAAAGGTTTTAGTCGATGCGGGCTGAGGCAGGCGATGCCGTGCGGCCAGGGTCCAGACGTCCGGCAGGGCTGAAAGGAGAAGCAGGGCCTGACCGCACCCCGCACACCCCGGTCCACAGCCCCAGCTCTGTTGCTCGCCGCTCGGCCGCGCTCGGGCTCGGCGGGCGCGGATGCCGGCTCGGATGCCGGCGCCGCCCGGCGCTGCCGGAGGGAGATGCTCGCTGTCACTTTCCCTCTTCCCCACGCACCGCCCCCTGCCCTCCCCCGCGCCCGCCGCCGGCGCTGCCCCGTCCCCCGGCGCCGAGCGCTCCCCGCCGGCAGCAGGCAGGGCAGGGCAGAGCAGAGCGGAGCGGAGCAGAGCGGAGCANGGCTGCCGGAGCTTCCCGTCCTTCGACTTTGGTCACTGCCGTCGGAAAAGTTTGACGGCTCCCCTAAGACGCCCGAAACCCCTGTCTTCGCCCCTACCCTCAAATGCTGTTCAGTTACATACATGGGATGCTCTGTGCCATAGAAGCATCCTAAGTCAAAAGAGCCTTGCGGTTACTTGGAGGATGAAGATGTAAGAATACGTTGCTGTTAAGCTGCTCTTCCTTACATGTATTACTCGCAGGCTACGGCTATTTTCCCCGGCTCCAGTAACCTGTTGTTTCTGTACCTGATGCTTACCACACACAGCCGAAACCTCCTTCATCTGTTCCACGGGCTGGTGACAGTCTGTAGGTGAGGGAAGGCGATTCACGCCAGTTGTTCATGAGGAATTTTGGGGAGGCTGAAGGTCTTGAGCATGCTGCATGCAGATTTCAGCTGCTCGATTTCCATGCAGAAGGTGGTTGTACCGTCATCTCAGAAATTTTAACAGCTCAGTTCATGTGCACAGTGTTCAGGTGGATGGGTGATGAGAAGGAGGCAGGGTAAGGCACACTTAGTAAAGACTTCATCTTTTGAAAGGTTGTTTCTGTTTAATATATGAATGTTGCATAATATCTTCGAGTTTGCAATAGTCGGCTACAAAGACTTCAGAGTGCTGTTTTTACACCTAGTAGAAGGGTGGTAAAATCTGACTGTGTGCATTTCAAATTACAAACGTGCATGGTCTTGTTAGGACAGAGGTTTTTTTCCCTTTGGGGTGCAGTTTTTACTGTTGCTGCCAAAGCTACCTCTGATGCTTTGTTTGAGAAGGCAGACCAGCTTCATCCCAGAAGTGCTTGATTGACAGAGGAAAATGCTGTCAGTCTGTCAGCAGTCTTGGTGATTGATCTTACTCAGGCCCGGTGACAGCAGAACAAAATCCAGGCACTGAAGCAGAGACTAGGTTAAACTAAACTAAACAGAGACTGAAAAGTGTCTCTTTGGATGTGAATTTGTCTGTAGCCTCCAAGCACAGAACAGACATTTAAGTAGGGCCATATGCTTTGCCAGCTTTTCTAGAAACAGTGGCAAGGGAGCTAATTTCTGACCTACAAATTCCCCCCTTTTTGTATCTTTTCAGCCTTAAGCACAGAATCAGCAACTGTCAAATCATATGGTGCCTCTCTGCTGTGGACAAATGTTAAATACTGATCATAAAATCGATTTCTCACCCCTCCTTTTTACTAGGCTTAAAGAACCTCTGTTTAGAGAGGAAGAATAGTTTGCTAACACCCACATTATTTATGTTTCAGGTAAAGCATTTATATTCTGTTTCATAAAACAGGTTTCTGAACATTCACAGCCAAAAGGATTCACTTTTTAAGACAGTAATAATGCAGCTTTTTGGCTCAGGGATGTTTTTCAGTTTTTGGAATCAAAGTCATTAGTCAGAACAGGAATCATCTTCTCAATATGTACTTGTTTTAGTCATACATAAACCTTTGGTATAGAGGAAATAAGATTATGGAAACAAAAGACCCCTTTGTCTGCATAATAATACAAGTTAATTCCTTAGCAAGCATTGCATTTAGAGACAATTATTTTGATTTGGATCTTTGTTCCATGATAATTAAAAAAAATCTATATTGTAAAATCTTGCTGCTTTAGCACACACTCCCAGTGAGAAGGAGAGGCTTAATGAGGACATTTGAATCATCGAGCAGATTGCCTGCAGGTACTTGAGTTACGTGTTCCACTATCTTTTTCACTAAGGTACTTGAACATCAATCCTAGAAACATTTCCTGCCAAATAATCTGTCAGGAAAAAAAAAAAACAAACAACCCAACACGAGAGCTTATGGAGTGATGTCACTCCTGAAAGTATTCACTCTGAAGTGCTTCTTCTGGGAATTATGATTTAGTGAAATATTATTGAAGAGCCTTTGTAGAGTTGTACCAAGTATCAACACTTCTCTTATACAAGAATTTTACTTTTGCAAAGCTGAGATTTCTCTTAACCTATCCTAACATCATGGTCAATATCTTAGATTGTGCCTGTCCATCCATTTTGGCCAAACTTGTCACCATGTGGCAGAGGAGTGAATGTAGTTAGCACTCTTGAAGTAGTTCACTTAAAAGGTAGTTAAATATGTGAAATATTGTTATATATAATCTGTGTAAAATCTATTTCTTGTTTTCATAATGCATTTTTCTAACAAGATCTGCAAACAAAATAAAATCTCTTTGGGTGTTGATCATGACAGTTATACTGTATTTTTCCAGGGAACTTCTTTGCAACTGTGACAAGATGTTGGTGTGGTTTTCTGTATTACCTAAAATTCTGTGTCTTTTAGGTCCACGTTACTGTAGAAACATAGTCCTAGTTATAGTTCAGTATGATCTTGGTCTTACATGGATCTTGGTCTTAGATGGAGTTGCAATATAGTTTCAGATGTCCCGTTTTATCCAGACAAATCTGCATGCTAGCAGTTACACTGTGGACTTATTCAAAATGTCCAGGTATATGTCAGTGCAAAGTGGTAGTTTTAGGTGTGGCCCTTTTGTAATAAAACCAGCATTTGGTTTTATGAAATCATAAAAGAAGCAAACTGTTCAAATGTATGAGTGTTTGGTGATCAGTTTTTTTGGTGGGTTTTTTTTTTAATCAACCCCAATCTTCTTTTTAGTTCTTTATTTCAAGAACCCCTTTATTTTAGGAATCCAAATTAATAGAATATTCAGTTTAATAATTTTAATTAACCCAGGTACTATTCTGATTTGTTTATAATGCAACATAGCGTATTAATGACTTTCATGGTAACTCTCAGTCTCTCTTCTTGTTACCCTCCTGTGTAATTTTCTTATGATCCTACTTCAAAGTCCCTCAAAAATCGTTAGATTCAAATTCTGTTGCTGTTTTCTCATCATAAAACTTCCTTTGCTGTGCATTAGGGACAGTCATAGCAAATCAGATGAATAAATTACACGAAGATGTTTCAAAGAAAACATAATGAAAACTTCTATCAAGCAACTACAGACTACCTTGTGGAGGGAGAAGTTATCTTACACTGGATGAATTCTTCCCTATTCCTCATTATTTTCCTCCTATTCTTCCCTATTCCTCATTATTTTCCTCCTGTTCTTTTTCTTGCCTGCTTATGCATCATCTGTCAGTGCACGTCCTAACAACCTGACACATTTTAAGTGAAAGCAATTCTCTTCTTGATTGTTTTCTTCAGCTCTTTCACCTGCATTTAGATTTTCTCCATTACATGGTACTGCTAAGTGCTTCTGCCTTCCAAGTCTAAAGGTTTCATAATCCCTGGAGTGCTTGGCTTGTTTTCCAGTTTACATTGCTGAAGCTAAACTGAATGCATGAGGCTAGGGGACGGGCTTGTTCAGTTTTCCTTCTGTATCAACTACGATTGATGTTGAGGTGAGTTTTAGAGTGATGTGTGTGTGGTGACTCCAGAAAATCAGCTTAGTTACAGGCCCTGACTCTGGCTGTTGTCCTTCCTGAGTCTCCAGCTACCTTCTTAGCTGCATAGCACCATCCCTTCGCTGCCTGTCTTGTGGTAATGAGGAATGGAAAGAATATCTGGAGATTTATTCTCAGCAAATTAATCACACTGCCCTCTGCTGCTTTCAGCTGAGTTGATTTATCACAATTCATACTGCATTTACCTGTTCTTCAAACAAACATTTTGCAACCATGCATTTCCCAGTACTGACTTGCAAGAATACTTTGTAAGCCATAAACAAACAAAATTGATATCCCTTTGCTTACTTAATAATAACAATACCCATTCGTTATAGAGGTATGGAAGGTTTTACTCTCTTCTGGCAGCATCCCTAGAAGCCAGATCCAATGTGGCAGCAATTCAGTGAAGCATATACAAATGAAGAAGAAATAAAATCCAATTCCATTCATTAGACTTCCTCATGGCCCTCAGCAAGGGGTAGTGTTTTCTCTCCCGATGTGGTAATCTCCTTTCAGTGTTGTATTCCTTACTGACAAAGATAAATTTTAATGGTCCTCCACTGAAGAAAGCCCTTCAGGTTTCAGCTATTACTTTTCTGATGATTCTCCTCTGCTCTTTGAGGTTTTTTTGCATTATCCCGTACTCAAGCAGTGAAAGGTGATTTTGCATACTCAAAAATCATCTCTTCCAGAGATATTTTCCACTTGGGTATTATACATTATCAGCACAAATGGGATATAATAGTTGTTCTTTACATTATTCTGGAGTATAAAATCCCTCTGAAACAGTTCAGCAGTTTCAGTCCTTACTTATTTGTGTGTCTGGTAACCATCTTCTAGAGGCAATCTCTGGTTTTGTCTTGTTTTGTCTGTACAGATGAAAAGTTCCTGTGCTATTCCAAGGCTGGAGTCACAGTTACTTTTCTTTCTGCTTCTTTTACTCAGTTCTTTCCTGTGCCAGGATAGAAGAGTTTAAAAATCAAGGAACCTGCCTCCAAGGGCTTGCCTTGGTCTCTGTCCTCAGGGTAGCAGACCCTTAGCAGAGGGAAACTGCCTCATAGTTGGCTGTTGGTCCTGCAGGCATCTTTCTGTCACAGAGTCAGATCTCTTTCTGTTCGCTTGTGTCAGTGAAATACAGAAATCCGTGGAGAGCAGGTGGGGAGGTACAGGCACGTGGCCTACAACTACAGTTGCCAGTTTTAAAAGGCTGCAGGAGGCACAGTGGGGTTTGGGCATGAGCTTCAGCACCTTCTGCTGTTGTGTGCTCCTGTTTTGCTGAGCTGGGAGCTGACATCTTCATCACTGGCGTTACAAATAGATGTGCAGCAGGTTTGTGCCGAGGTGGGTTTCCAAGCCACTGGGGAGGAGGAGAGCCAGCCAAGTTCCCAGCTTCTTGTCTGGCAGGTGGAAACTGCCAGATGACCTGGTCTGAGGCCAGGGTGAGAGCACTGGGAGATGGCTCACAAGTGTAGGAACTGGCGAGAATAGGGCTGTTTCTACATGCAGTGTTGGCAAGGCTTTATCACAAGCCAGCAGAAAAGAGCATCTAAGATTTAACCATTACAGATTGCTCGGCATAAATTAGTTTTCTTGTCTTTTAATGGGGAAAAAGAAGCATCCGTCAAATAGTTATTTATGTATTATATTTGCAAGTTTTGAGAAGTAAATTATTTGTGGAGGTTTGAGGTTTTTGTTTGTTGTTTGGATGGATTTTTGTTTTGGTGTAGGATTTTATAAAATGACTGTGAAATGGACTTTGCAGACTCATCCCTGTAGCCTGTGTGAACTTGCTGACTGTATATGGAGATCCTCAACTTGATAGGATTCCTGATGGGAAGTCCTGTTATTTCTGAGTTTTGTCCCAATAGCAAATGTTGATTGTTTGGAAAAATCCAGGTTTTGAGACGTAAACTGGGGATTCTTTTCTGCTATGGGAAGATGAGTCTGTGCTCCTCAGGCGACTTCTTTGCTGAGGGTATGTCACAGAGCAGAGTGCCTGTCTGACTGCACTGATGTTGACCATGTAGGATGACTCAAAACCCCGCCCCTGAGGTGGAGGCAAGACAGGATACCTTGCTGTATCCTACCTTGCCCTCTTGCCCTCATTCCCGTCATGGAAGGGAGCTGTGGAGTAGTGGGGACCACATCACCAAGGTCTGTGAACATCTTCCAGTCCTTGGCTGTGTGGTCAGAAGCCTCTACTCCTTTGAGAGATCAGTATGATTTCTGGTGCAAACATCAGAAATATTCATGTCTTTTTCTGTTGACTGAGGGTGGGGGTGGCTGCAGCTATGCAGCTGATGCTGGAGGGTATAATTTCTGAGTGGTGGCAAGCCTGGCCAGTGGCCAGTGGCCAGAGAGGGCCCAGGGGGCCTGACCTATAGGAACATTTGTCGCTTTGTTGTAAGGAATTGCTTAAAGTGGCAGTGCCTGTTCTTTTAAGGAGAGGATGGAGCTGGGTGTGTATATTCTGCACTATCCTGACATGCTGTTCTGGGTATGGAACATGGACATCTTTAAATGTTTTTGAAGCTTTTGCATGTGAAGGAGAAATACTTAGTGCATTTTTGCATTTCTGACCTTCTAGCAATTCCCTAATCCTTCAGAGGGTCACTTTTTACCTTTAGGTGTTCTTTTGATTTTTGTAGTTGGACACTTGTTACATCTGAGATGGTTTAAGATTTCTTGTAGCTCTGAAATTTTTTTTTCTGGTTTTGTTTTCTCCAATTTATTTCTTACATCTTTGCTTGAGAACCTGACTTGGTGTCAGTGACTCTACTGCCTAAATCATCTGTACCCTTCCTTCACGAGACCAGTTTTTAAGGGTTTATCTCTGCCATCAGTCTCAATGACTGATGCTATTTTACTTGTGATAGATAGTTAAGGTTCAGACTCATGCTTTGTATAGTTCTCACCACTGCTTTGCTATAAAATACCATTAGGGTAGTTACTGGTGAAGGGCATTTTAAGACTCTCCCTGAAGATCAGTTCACGGCTTGTAGATAGTTGGTAATTTTAAATGTTTTATATTTCCTCTTCCAGATGATACTATTTTGCCTACAGGGATAAATGATGCCTTCTGCTTGTCATGTGTGTTACAGGATTAAATGTTACAGATGCATGTTTTTTATGTGTTGAGACAGAACCTCATTTAAAATTAAAGGATTTCACTGAGCCACATTGATCTCGTCTGTTTACAATAACAACTAATTGTATATAAAACAGTTAATTATCAGAAAACTGCTATGTATGCCTCTAATGCTTCATATGATTCCCACATTTCTTTGATTACATGGGTTGAATAAAGGTTGCACAATATACTTTCTAATCTGAGTTGGAAAGCAGAGTCTTTCTTTGCTTTGTTAAGACTTGGTTGATGAAATGTTTTTTACAAAACTACCTTAGTTTGGTTTTGGTTTTGGTTTGTGGTTTTTTTTTTTGGTAAGGTTTCACGTTGTTTTCCAGGTATTTTATGAAGCTTTAGAACATAAATGTGTGTGTTTTATTTCTAGTCTCTGGCAACTCAGCCAATTTTAAAAGAATTTCACACATCTGACTAATAAACGAAGCTACACTTTTGATCTTGTAAACACTTACATGTATACATAACTTTATGTTTGTGTAAGATGTTCTGCTAAAATCCACGAGAACATTACTGTCAGCAAACTTTTTATATAAACAGACTTGTTCACAGGGCTGGAGTCAGTTTTATTCAGATTAGCTGGGCAAAATTATGGTGTGCCAACCCTGCCCTGCTGGGTTTTGAGGTTGCCACCATTGGGCACAGGAGACATCACTGGAGTGCTGAGGAATTTGCTCTCTGGGGGTTGTTCTGTTAGGTACAGCTACCATACAGGTTAAGAATGCTGCCCCATGTTGCTGCTTTTACTGGCCAATGTCCTCATGTCGTGATTCAGCCCTTTATTTTTAGCTACCTAATTGCAGCCAACTGCTGCACAGAACACAGATAAGGGAATGGATTTTAGCATGAAAATCACAGTAACATATTGGGGAAAAATGTTTTCTTTTTTTTTTTTTTATTTTTTCTGAAAATTGAAAGTACCTGATAGATCATTACTTTTTTCTTTTTATGTTTTTTGGTCAAAGGCCTCCTTCTCGCATTAAGATCTTATGGAAAAAAATACACAGGCATTTCTGACTGTGGGATTAAGCTTGAAAGGTGTGGAAGACAAATGTAGTCCCCGATTAGCATAATTTAAAATAATGAGAAGAGTCATCATATCCCAATTTTCCCACATACCAAAGTTGTCCCCCTTTCCTCTGACTGAAAATTGGTCTGTGCAAAGAAGCAGGTGTGAAACTGACTCTGCCTACAATCTGTAGCCACGGCCTGCCATCATGTCAACAGGGTTTTTTGTGTTTAAAGTTAGTATGTAGCTTATGCTTCTGAATAGTTTTCACTTACAGAACACTAGAACAAAAATGTGCATTTTGCTGGGCACAAAAATCCTCCTCAAACTGAAGAATCAAGGTGAGTTTCAGCCTGAGCTGCATTTGCTGTGATGTTGCCAGAAATAAAGGCTTTTAGTCATTGCTACACAGATAAAATGCATACTTCTCTATATGTACTTGTAACGTGTTCTTTTTCTGCTCTTATATGTTTTATCCTTATCACTCTAGACTCAGTCCCTCTTTTGCCTTTCTCATATTTTTTTTGTATTCTCAAACCGAGCACTATGATACTTTAAATAAAAGAAATATTGTGGAAACTGGAGACAAATACAAAAAATGTGATTGTGAAAGAGCATATGTGTACATTTTTTTAATTATCTCCTTGGGAATTACACAATATTGTTCTGTACACCATTCATGAAATTGCCTAGGTAGTGTGATCTTCATGTAGATGCATTATATGCTTGAACTCCTTTATGACTGTTAGAAATTCTTCATTTTTTTGTAAGTTTATTTCTATATTCTTCCACAAAAATTGTAGGAAAGAAGTTCAGAATGTTTGTGGATAGCCACAGTCAGTTAACTCAATAAGAATCATTCATAACGGGTAAATTTTGATCTAAGGATGTTGTTTTATTTGAAGAATACTGCTGTCAAAGAGACTTCCTATGTATTTTAGGTACTTTAATATTATATTAGGCAGAATACTATATTAATTGTGTTAGATGGAAAAAGATGGTTTTGATAGAACTGTCTATTATAACTGGAAAATATTTTTAACAATTTGCTTGTAATAGTGGTTCAAATCTACTTATTATTCTTACTGATCTAGGAAGACCATTCTATTACCAAAAATTTCTTCTATTATAAAAGATTCCTTTTAGAAATGCAACCATGTAAAACTATTCCTGACTGAAATTTAATTTTGTGTTTTGAGACCTGCTGGGTTACAGTTCTAGACTCATCAGAAAGTCCTATTTTCACCCCCATAATGTGCAGCATGCTGTTTTTCTTGTCGTTCTGCCCTAACCAGCACATGTAGAATCAATTGGGGTGCCTTTCAGAAGTTTCTTACATGGCTGTTAAGTGGTTTAGAAAATATCATATGAGCTTGGGAAAATGTCTTTCCCATAAATCTATTTTTTGGGGGATACAACATTGCTTTTGTTGTAGGTCATTGTTGGGTTAGTGACATAACAGATACTGCTTTTGCTGAGGGCGAGTGGTCCGGCTGACAGAACTGTTGTTTCTTGAGTCATCCTTTCTACAATATTGGTGCATTGGATTGCAACCAGTGCTCCAAACTCACCAAGAATCAACACAGATACAGTCTGAGATTGTTTTCCTGCATCTTGTGGAGGCAAATTACCTGGATTTGTCAAATGATCTGAAGTTAGTAGTGGCTCTCTGTTGTCCTCCTCAGATACTCTCAGATTGCAGAATATTCATCATACTTACCGTATGTGTTACTGCTAAGAACAGCACTCAGATTTTGAAGAAACGATATTAAAAATCTGCCAGTATGAGATTTTAAGTGTTTCACCCTCCACTGGAGCACACTCTCCCCTACCATGAGAACCAGTAAACTCAGGCCCAAAGCTCTGAAGTTGCCCAGCCCAGAGGTGGTGTTATGGCACAGTTTGCACTCATTTACACAAGTAAACATTTACACAAGTGGTTGCAAATAACATAGTTTTGAACCATTTCTTTGTTTTTTTCCTTGCAATTTATTGTAAAGATATTTATTGATGATCCACATTCAATGCACAGAGAAAATAGCTTTTTGTGGACACATGCCTGCATTTGCTTTGTTTCTAAACCATGATTTTATGTGTTTCTAAACCATAGTTTCAAAGTTTTGTTTCAGCCAATTGCAGCTTTCTCCTGATGTCTCTTTAAATTCCTAGTAGATAAAAATGATGCCTTACTTTTTAGTTGCATATTATCCCTTACCCAGTTATAAATATAGTCCTTTTTTATTGTTATACTGCTTTTACTTTCTTGAACTTATTGTAAAAAAATTATTATTGTGAAATCTCCCTCAGTTGTAAGATTGTGTCTCAATCAACAAGTTGTTTTTCACTTCTTGCTGTTTAATGTTCCCTCAGCTGACTTGGCTCATAGCTGAGCTGTACTGGAGACTGCTTCAGTACCTCCTTTCCTACCTTGTTTATTTAAACTAGCTGCACAACAAACTGTACTTTTTAATCACTGTGACTTGGATGAATAATTCTACATCTCTGTGAGTCTATAAATGCTTTTCCAAACCCAAATGTGAAAAAACCCCAACAACAGCAAAACATTTAGGGCTCAATTGACTGAGCCTGGTGAGCACTTGCACACATATCCCATCAGTTACATACTGAATATGTGCTTATTGGTTGGCACAAAGCTGATAATCTGAATCCCTGCTAGCCTGGGAGACACAGGAAACTTTCTTTGCAACACAAACTAATGCTGTTTTTCTAATCTGTTTTTTGTTTTTTGTTTTTTAACAGTCTTACGGTAAAGGGGCAAGAAGGAAAAACAGATTTAAAGGATCAGATGGGAGTACATCTTCTGACACTACCTCCAACAGTTTCGTACGCCAGGTATGGGTTTTTCAGCTTGTGAAAGACTGGATGGCTTGCTGGTGTAAATGTTCAAAATGTAATTTTTAATTTTTTTTTGGTAAGTTGTCTAATCAGAGTGATGACGTAGTGTGAAAAATAGCAGAAGTCTCTTCTGGCACAATGAAAAATATTTGGTTGCTATTGTTTTGATCTTGGCAAAAAATACTTTTTCATTTCTCATTCATTTCCATGTATAGTAGTTATCCTTATTTTTGTTACTCTAATGCCATCAGGTGATTAAAGCTGGAGGAGGAGACAGAGTCTGATGGAAGTGCCTGAAGTGGCAACATGTGGAAGAAAAAATCAAAACCCTAACAGTCCTCAGGGTTTTCCTGCTTAAAATAGTGCTTCGTGAGGCAGTGTTAACCTAGATGCTTTCCTCCCACATCCCAGTGTTATTTTAAGGCAGAGTTGGAGGGGAAATCCCTGGCAGCATTTGTCCCCATTGCACTGATGCTGGAAAGAGCTTGTAGAAAATGGGGTGGTGTTGTAGGCTCCCATGCCCCGGTGTCTGTGTGTCTCCTTCAAAGGGAGAGATCCTAGTGGAACCTCTTGGGGGTCCCAGACCAGTGTGGGTGCTTGGAGAGCAGCTCAGTCGGGCCAGCAGAGGGTATCTGGAAGTGAATCCAGAGCCCAGCATGGCTGTGGCTGCAGGACAGTGCTGCTGAGACTGTGCTTTTGAGGGTGTGTGTCAATGGGTGTGTAGTTGACAAGTTGGAGAGCAGAAATGGCACCCAGAGCACCACAGTGACTGAGCCTGTGCAGAGTCTGAAACACAGCTCTTCATGCCCAGCTGATTTAAGCTATGGTATTGTAAATGCAGACTTTGCCATCTTTTTCAGAGAGGTTCTGGAATTTGGGAGCTTTCATAGCAGAGTTTTTTGTTTTACCATAAGCAGGCATCATACCTCCTTCTCTACTGGCTTTTTTTGCAGGTTCCTTCATCCCAAAACATTTAATGACTCCACTGATGTTGCATTGATTGTATCAGTACACATCTTCTGTTTACAAAATTGTTCGACTTTGTCCTGCTGTAATTGTATTGGTAGGTTTTGTGGTAGGCTGTGGATTTGATAAAGTCAGGCCCTTATTACATTTCTCTGTCAGTTGGAAATATTAATTGGTCATGGGAGTGGCAATAAACAATATCAAGGTGGAAACCCTGGATCAAGTATATTACTTGTTTGGGGTATTTTGTCCTGTCTTAAAATACTGTGAAAAAATCCAGTCCCAGTTGTGGCTGAGAGTAGCAACAGGATCTCCCAGTTCCAAGGAATCTTTGTAAGGAATTCTGTGTTGCTGTTTTCCTTAGCTCCTTGTGGATATTCTGTTCAGCTGGAACATTTTTAGCATAGTATGAGTGTTTATTTTACACCAGCTGCACATGCTTCTTTGCCTTTCTTGTTTACCTAAATGAAATCTGAAGTTGGTCTCAAGTATCTCCTCTTGCTCCTCTTGTCATGGTGGGGAGCAGGGAAAGGAGGATCCACAAGGAGGTGGATCATCAAACAAAGTAGTGATGTTGAGGTGGGCTTGTATAGTCCTTGGAGATCTGGTTGTCTCTACAGACTGTGAGGCATGATTTATCAAACCTCCAAAACTAGCATAGAGAGCAGGGTCAAAATTTAGTAGTTACTCAAGTGATGTAATACGAATGATTGCAAGGTGAATGGGGTTCTGTGAAAAATCAGAGGTTTCATAGATAGCTGAAGCAAAACTCAATTTTGAAATGGTATTGTCACTGAAGTTAATGAAAGGATGTTAATGGATAAATGAATTAATGAATAAATACGTTATGTGAAATTATCCGGAGTAAATTTAAAAAAACCCCACAAAACATTCCTAGCAAGTAATGCACAGGCAGAGCTGTAGCAGATATAAGAGAGAAATGTAGCAGACATAAGAGAGAAATGCCTCTTCACAGTTGCTGCTGAGAGGTTTGTGTCAGAACTTTCTTGCTCGGATTCTTCTCCTGGGACAGCTTGGTGTCTCTTGCACTAAGGAAGAATTGCCACCAACATGAGCAGGGTGCCCAGTGTTCCAGGTATTAAACAGAATGGGGGCAGCGCTTTCTGCTGGCTCAGCTGCTGTGCCCTCCCCAGAAACTCTCTTGGGCTACATATTGTTTGTCTCTGGCTATCTTGCAGGATATTTTACATGGTGTAAATGAACATAAGTGATTTGCAATAACCGTTTATTTGCAGGGGAAAAAGTAAATCCATTAATTTTTGTGGTTCTCCAAGATGGATGAAAATTGCAGAAAAGCGGAGCAGACAAATGAATTTAAACCCTACAGAGTAAATGATGTACCATTCATTTCCTGTTATTTTATCTTAGTGCTGTCTTAAAACCAGGAAGTCAGTTCTTCCTTAAAAATGGATTTGTGGAGTTATTTGACAGTGGTTTTGATCTAGACATGGGATACACACAACCTGTTTCTGTCACCAATGCTTATGATGCCTGTAGCTGCCTTTTGTTTCTCCAACCTCCTTTCCCTCTCTCGGTTCCCGTTTCCTTTCCTGTTTACTTCTTAACTTGTCCTGCAACTTTTGTGTGCATCTCTACAAGTACTCCCCTCTGCACTGAAGAAGGAATCCTGGGATTGTCCTGAGTATTTGTCACTAAGATCTGTCTGCATTCCTCATAAGGAAGAAAGAATGTTTGGAAGGAAGGTTCTTTTGTGTCATATTTAGCTGGCCTGTCCTTTAGCTGGGGGAGCTGTGAGAGGTGTGCAGGTTCTTGTCGAAAGCATCGACGGATAGTGGGTATTTCCTAACAGAGAAATATATTGTGGCTGGATAAAAGAAGACAAAACTATCTACTCCTAAGGAAATGTTATGCACATTGAAGGCAATTGAGGTATTTGGCAAGAGCAAGGAGATAGGATTCAGTCTTTTGAATCCACAGAGCTGCTGGGCATTTAAGTTAAAGCTGCTGAAGGAGGGAGGGGCTTCGTGTCTGTTGCTAACATTGATAAAGCTTTATTGTCTGTGTTTTAGTATTTCCTTAAGGACATACTCCAGTATATACCTGGCAACTTTATACCACATGCTACAGTAATAAAAATAATGCCAACTTTGTTCTCTCTCCTTCAAATGAAACCAAGTAACATTCAAATTGCTTGAAAACTCCTGCTGTTGTATAAGAAGAATGAAACATGCTCTACACAGTCCTGTGTGCAATGATCTCTTCCATTTAAATCTGTTTTGTGAAGTGCTGAAGTAGAGCAGAGCAATCTATCCAGTATTGTTTCTAATGTGTATAAAAGAAAGCTTAAACTGAAGCAAGAGCATCTGTATATAATATACAAATTAAAACCCCATTCTTTTCAATCCAGTTAAAGCTCCTTTGTGCTGTGAATTTTATGTATTAAAATAGATTTTTATTATAATTTTTACTTGTGACACTATAAAAGCGATGAGATTTTAGGGTAATGTTTTGGATCATGTTCTATTTGTTTGTTACAAAAAAAATGTTTGTTTAGCTTTGTCTCCAGAATATTATTGATGATATTTGAGCTTAAAAAAATAACAACAATTTGGCTTTCTTTTTATTTGCTAGCAGCTACTGCTTGTCTTTTCAATAGCAGGAGAGGGAATTTTTTTCCTCTCTGTTTTCTGGTGAAGTGGTATTGGCAATTAAGCTGTGTATTTGAAGAGCAGAAGCATCATTGCACACCAGTCAGCTCCTAACTGAATATAATCAGTTGTCTTTAGGGAGTTGAAGGACATTGTGTTATATAGTTTTCATCATCTTTTTTGAGCTTTGGAATGATAAGCAGCTTGTTCTTAGGGTTAGTTATGAAAGACTGAATTGGATCTGATCTCTAGTTGTTGCCATTTTGACTGATGCTTGGTAATGATTTTGTTCCCGAGGGTTTCTTCAAAAGACGGATCAGACAAAATATTTTGCACACGACACTATGGCACTTCCCAGGAACATTATTTTAAGCAAATTGCATGTTCCGATAGCATTACATATTTTGTGGTTGTGCTTCTGGACCCGTCTTTGCCAAGGTTTTATTTTAAACCATAATGATTAATCACAGAGGCAGACTAAGTTGTTGGGATTTTTATGTATTGCAAAGGCAGATTAGATTGTGAAATAGGTTGTTGTCTATGGACTGGCTTACAGAAATATTTAAGGTTTTACAAATCTGTTTTTTTTCCTTTAAATATTGGCTTGATGCCTGCTATACTGTGTTCACTCAAAAACACAGCTATAAATAATTATGTAGGGAATTCATTATTCTTCTACTTTCCTCTAAGGATGTTTGCCTAGCTGTGTAATTACCTATTGAATTTTATGAATGGTAAAAATAAGATTTGCTCTAAAAACCAATTTGAAAATATTGACTTAGTTTTGCTCATAAACATGCCTCTTAATCTTGATTTCACCAGAGAAATGGGCCATGTCATAAGTGTATTCCTCTTCTTTTAATTGTGTTTTTTCTTCCAGATGTAGAGCTTAGCTTTGATTTTTAATTTTTTTTCCTTTTTGTGAGGGAAAGAGCTTATGTATTCAGCTCATAGATGCAGCCTGGCAGTGAAGCTATGCATTTACAGGCTGAGCCACAAAGTGCTGGTGTAGAGTGGGCACAGATATTAGCTTTGGTCTTCCTGCCTGGTCCTAAACAATCTTAGGTTGAAAACCTGCCTGTGTTTTCCCTGCTAGGACTATTCCTACTTCTTGAAGACTGTATGTGAACAAGATTGTGGCTAGCCAGAAAATCTAAATAAATAGTTAAAAATAGGGTTCATTTGCCAATTAATATATTCTTACATCCTTTGTGTGCCTCGAATTATGAGACTTGCTTGTAGAGGAAAAAGGAGCTTTTCAGACTTGCCATTAGCTTTTACCCATAACAAAATGAGGTATGTGGGGCACTTTTAGAGGTATTGGGCAAATACTGGTTGTAACACAAAAAAATATAAAACTACTGCTCAGCTTAATTTTCTCATCTCCTATTTCATGCAAATGTCTGGGGTTGTTTTGTTAGGTTCAGATTTTTTCTGGTCACCTTCTGCAGATTTCACTGAAAGCCGCAGCAGTGATGCTTGTGGCCTGTGCTTGCTGCTGTGGTTGCATTGAAGCCTTACACCAGTGATACATTCTAGAGCGTCTGCGTATTTGAAACACATTAGAACTGTTATTTCATGGGGAATTGATGGAATTGTGGTGCCCTCTGTTTCTCACCATAAATTGTAAGTTATTGAAGGAAATGTGTTGCACTTGGATAAAGCCACCTTACAGTGAGGTTGGCATGTGGAGTATGATGTCTGTACTGCTCTGTTCTTCTGGTGTTAGTGGAAGGAACCAAACTTTCCTCTGAAGGCCAGTGTGTGACTTTAAGTCATGGGCAGGCAGTGTAGTTTAGGGTGACCTGCTGTTTGTACTGAGCAATGTGAATCAGTTTTTAGTCAACTCCAGTGAGACTGCCTTTATTGTGATCCTACTTTAGGAGTAGTACTAGTATGGGAAAGCAACTGGTTTTTTACGTATTTCTTGTTGTATGAAGTATACCAAATTCACAGCAGGGGTGAAGAACTCAGAGCAGTGCAGGGATTCATAAGAATATGTCAGTTCAGCTGTTGATGTAGAGTTTCATTTATGGCTCATAAACGAATAAATAAATTGTTCTCAGTTCCTCAGTCATGTGGCAAAAAGCAGTTAGAAAAGGAGTGGGAGGAGGACAGCTTTTAGAAGAGGCCTGGATTGGGAGCATGGGACTGGAGGAAGGGAGAGGGGACAAAGGGACTTTCCCTTCTGATGGCAGTTGTGGAGCTGCAGACATGGGGAAAAAAAATCACATTAGGCTCACTGAGCTATAGATTTCCTTGGCTGTAGTAAGGGTTTGAAAAGTCTCCTTTTTTGGCCTGGAGAGAATAGAACAGATGCCCCTAAAAAGCATGGGATTTTGGCAGGCAAGACTGGAGAGGAGATGGCTGAGAAAAACCCAGCAGAGAGGAAGTTCATTTGTGGACTTCAATTCTTTCATGGGCCCTTTTTTGCCTCAAATGGTTTCTAAGAATAGAAATCAAAATGTTGCCATGTGTTTAAAAAAGCCCCACACACCCTCTAACCAAAACAAACAGACAAAACGTCTTAATGCTTTCTTACACATCCATTTACACTTCTTGTAGCAGGGTAAGAGAAAATTACTGGGGGGGGGGACGGACAACTAAATGTAATCCTTTATTAAAAATGGAAGGGTGGCTCTCTTTATAGCCTTGAATGGGTGTACATGTTTGATGTTACTCTGCATACTGCTGAAGTCAACACATCCTTTTCCAAGCAGCAGTGGAATTTTGAAGATGGGGCTCATATCTGATGTCTGCTGAGATGATTGCCAGCATTGCTTTGGAGCTTGCTAAGTTGATGGGTGGGTGTTGAGAGGTGTCTGAGAGGTTGTACGTGGCCTGCTGCGAGAGAACAAGGGAGATGCAAGCCCTGAATGAGGGTGGGTGGCATCTGTTGAACCTCCTCCTTTGACATTCCCATTGCTGCTGTCTTGACTACTGGCTATGTGCTTCTCTGGGTCTGTGAGGGAGAGGAGGAATGGGGCTTTCCAGTTGCTCAGTGTCTGCCACAGCCTGCACTCAATCAAGTTTGGCAGCATCGGATACATCATTTTGTAGTGGGCCATTGAAAAGGTGTGACAGGACTTGTGCATCGCTGAGCCAGGGGGTTTCTGCAGGTGACAGAGCTGCCTCCATGCAGAGGAGGAGGGGGAGGAGGCAAGGGCTTAGCTGTTGGGGCAGGCAGGAGTGTGAGGGGTTTTTAAGCATTTAGTCAAACTGATGAAGGTAAAGAATGATCTTTGCAGCTGTGCTAAAGATACAGTTGGAGACTCTTCCATCATAGTGGATGGCAGATGGAATGAGCAGAAAGCCTAAACACTGAATTAGGCTTAAGCCTTTCTCTTTGTCCAAATATCTTTATCGCTGGTGATGCTCTCTGACAGTCTTCATCTTTCAGTGTTGCTCTAATCAGAGTGGACTTGCAAGAGCTGAACCTCTCAAAAGCCTTGCAGCTGCTGGCCTGTATTTGCTGCTCTCTTGCATGAGGTATAGCAGTAGCTCCAAGAAAAAAACTTTGCTCAGTTGTAAACAGTTAAGATCAAAATTAGGAATAGGATTGAATGAGAATCAAGTGTTTTGTTTTATTTTGTCCCCTGGTAATATTTCTCCCAGAAAATTCAGTGTGGTTTTTAGTTCTTGTGTGCAGCATTGTCTTAATAAATTTGTGGTGAGATGCAAGGTTTATTTTATGCTATCATAGTTGTCTTCTAGTTATAGTATGAAAAGACATACAAAGTATCTGCAATGGAACAAGGTTTCTGATGCATGCATTTAATTATAGCTAACGCAGAGACTGTAAAAAAAGTTTTATGAAGATAAATGCAGTATTTTTACAACTTTTTCTTATGGGCCTATCTAGTTGGAAATTTTTTAACAAGGCCTTAAAATATGTGGGTTCTTTTTAGATATAACATGTTTTAAGTCACTTGAAAAATTCAGTTCATAATTACATATAAGTGCATCATAAACAATTGCTTAGTTCCTGAAGTGTTTTTTGTAATTTTCAATATTGCATTGATTTTCAGGGTTTGCATTTATGCTGTGTGGTTTTGATTGGGAACAAACGCCTAACAAAAGGGAACAGTTTGATCCTCTGTAAAGCAAATGTCATCTTCTGCTCGAAAACACAAGCGATTCATAGGAAAATAACTGCTGGTTGGCCAATGTGCAGCAAGCTGCTTCAATTTCTCTTCATCATGAAGGTGAACTGCTCCCAGTCGCTGGCAGTACTCAGGGAGTAAAGAAAGATCCTTTGCAATTAACCAGGAGGATTTACTGACTCTTTTGTCTTTTACGATACTCCACCAGTACATTCCTGCTCCAACTCAGGAGTGCTTAGTTTCGTCCCTCAATAAATAGATACACTGCAATATATACGTGCCATTCCTGTTCAATTAGTCACAAAATTGCCAGTTTTATGGGCAGTTGCAGCAGAGAGCTGTCTTCTCTTGGGCTATGTGTTTAGACAGTACTTCCAGCATTGATTATATGTTCCTGTAGACTTGAATGTTGCTTTTTTTTTGTGTGATCTCACTCAGACTTTGCTGGGATACTAGGTTCATTGAAA
This sequence comes from Ifrita kowaldi, assembly GCA_013398055.1. NCBI lineage: Eukaryota > Metazoa > Chordata > Aves > Passeriformes > Cinclosomatidae > Ifrita > Ifrita kowaldi. Next base: position 106,229 of record VZRS01009822.1, read on the forward strand.
AGATTGGTGCTCCAGTACTTTTAAAATTAATTGTAAGTCTTCTCAGGAATTTGCAATAAAGTTTTTTTTGTTATCAAATTGTGGAGTGACATCCACATGAGCACAATTAGTGAGTGTGGTTTCTACTGATGGTCACATAATATTTTAGTTCCCGAATATGACAGGCCTGAAAAAAGTAGGACCTGAAACAGTCCTAGGTATATAAAATCACTTCCTTAAAATCTAATATTGTAGAATATATGAATTCTTTTTCTTCTGCCAAAAAAAGTCATTAATAATACTCTTGAGAAGTGCAGCATTCATTCTAAGCACCACATAAACCTGTAGTCCCCTGTGTGTTAAATGGTTTTCATCAGATGGTTTACTAATAGGATAATCAGGTCTTGGGCAGGAAAGAGAACTGATTCCTGTGAACAGGTGGGGAGCTGAAAGAGGGGACGATGGATGAAGTGAAAAAGGAGAAATATATTTATATATGCCTTTGATATGCTTCCTCCTATTGTCTCCACTGGTGCTTTCGAGTTTTCAGTTGTTTTTCAGATTGAAGCTGGGGAGTCTGTTACAGGATGAAAATTAGCCTTCTCTTTTATGCCAAATTACCTTTAATAGCTATGTCTTTTATTTTAGAAATACAGCTTTAAGCCATGGTTGATCAGATGTCTCTCAAAAGTGTCCTTATCAGATCCTGCTTTTGCGGGGACTGAGCTGAAGGCAGAAATCATTGTTCCTGTAGAACCAGCAGTGAAGCATTGCTAGTTGGGCTTATTTTTCCTACAAATGGTGAAAAGCGTAGCATATGTTCAGTAATCTCCCCTTACTACTTTTCTGAAAACATGTTATTGCATGTGTAGTTCTCTGAAAAATCAATTATTCTTTGTCCAACTTCTTTGACCTTATTTATTTTTGAAGAATTCTTTTGAAAACAGTAATGCGTCAAGGAAATGTTTGTTTATAATAAGGAAAGATTAAAGACTGTTTCAACCTTGTCCTTGAAATAATTGCTGAGAAAATTGCCAGAGTTAGTAATAGAGTTTAATCAGGACTTGGTTGTTTTATACATCTCTTTCCAACATTAGCTACAATTTATCCATCATCTACCATTTAAACTGAAATGGAAATAAGATGCTTTCCTAAGCTGCTTGTATTGTTAAATAAAATGCTGAAATAATATGTTAAAGTAAAACATCCCATGCTTAGGAGAAATAGTGTTTGCTCAAATTCCATGAGCAGTTTGAACATATTGAAGGTTAAAATGTGTAAAATCTTCAAGTTCCTGTTATTATCTGAGAAAAGTTAACAGTATTTAAAATGCTATTACAAACATGACGAAGAAATAAAAGCACATCAATAGATTTGACCAATGATGCTGCTACTATACTTTAAAATCTGAATGTAGAAAATCAGTCAACACTTTACACAATAAATAAGTGTGATGATAAAGTATGGTGTTGAGATAAAGCCTTGGAATGAGATGACACAGCCAAGTGAAAGAGAGACAGCATCATTCTGAGGCCCAAGAAGCAGTGATTCATTGGAGATGGTCTGGGAGAATTGGCAGTGTGCCATGTGCTTTTTTTAATGGAAACAACTTAGCTCTGGAAGGTTTAAGATTTTTTCTTAGTCTTACTGATTAATTGCTCATAAGCAAGAGCTGCTTAGAACAATGCTTGAATTTTTTGCACAGTGCTCAGCCTCCATATGATATTTATTTTAGAAAGATTCCTGGTTGTTTGACGTACACAGGAGTATCACATTTTATCTTGCAAATTTTTCCTACTCAGAGTTCAGCTCACAATTTACTTAATTTGGTCCCATTATATGCTTAAAAGTCAACGTGATAAAATCCTGTTTAACACAGGATTTGGGATTGATTTGGTATTCCTTAGATCAGAAATCTGCTTTCTACTGTGGCAAAATCCATTACATCAGCCCAGAGCCCAGTCCTTACACGGCACTCAGAAAATCCTTTGGTCTCCTGTGACATGTGATGTCACGCACTCTTTGTTATCCTTCATCCTGTATTTTCTTGCAAAGCCGGGTCAGCTAAGTCTAGGGTTTATTTCCAGCATGCATCAAATGTACTTCATTTGGACAATGTCCTATTAGTTCTTAATTTTTTAAAATGGTAAATAGAGCCCAAAACCACTGGAAAAAATGTATTTTTGATAGTACATCTCCTGTTTGTAGCTATGGTTGATTGTTGATGTGGCAAAGCACTTGTGGGTGGCTTACATTTAGCTAGGAGTTACTAATAGCCAGGGGAAATGAAGAGATGAAATAGTAATGAAACCCACTGTTTGCAGTGTTTGCTTCATTAAATAAAAGAGAGAAAGTTCATCCATGGGGACAAGCAGGGTTTGAGATACTATGATTTTGGGAGGTGTGTGCATCATTTGTCCTTTTATCAATGCTACAAAACAAAATCCCCAGTCCCAGTTCCAGAGGGAGTCTGTCCTCTCTGAGGGTTCTCTTGGGGTGGCTCTGAAATGGATCTGCTTGTACTGTGCTTCTGACTAAAGACTGCAGCATATTGTTCAGGAAGTGGCATTGATCTTTTCCGTTTTCCTAATTTTTGTACTGTAAAGTACTAACCTGTTTAGACTTGCAAGTTCTGTTGGTTCTGCAGGCTCTTTGCAAGTAAAGACAGACCTTGGCCAGATGAAATTATTATCTCTGCTGTTTCCAAGACAGTTTTAATTTTCCCCCATTGGAAAATTTGTAGTCCGTCAGTTTAAAATTCTGGATTAAGTTATGCATCCAGAAAAAAGAGTCCTTGATTTAGACATTGAATGACCTCCTCTTGTTGCCTGAATGTTTGGTAGATGGACTTGGGGGAAATCCTATTCCTAGGTTGTAAAAAACTTAGAAAGTTTCTAGGCAGACTTTCTTGGCAGCATATATAAAATTTTATTTTTCACGTTAGGAAAGTTCACTGTATTTACCAGACTGGCATTGTTCATGGTTTTTCAGAACACATGCTTGAAATCAAGCAGCTGCAACTTACAGTTAATCTGGCAAACATTTACCTCTGCTTACTCTGAGTATCACTCAGGGATTTTTCTCTGCTAGCTCTTTATAAGGCTTTTTGAAAGGTCTTACTGATGTGGTACTGCCAGCTGTGGAGCAAGACCTTAATTTGGTCTTATTTGTACTAATGGACTTCCCTTTCAAGTCTGTTTAACTGTGTATGCTTAACTAAAATTTTCTGTGAAACTGGTATTTCAGTCGTCATTCAAGAGTTGGAAATACAATTTCCTTTATATTTCCAGAAAGACAGGATCTGCCTGAAAATACATTAGTATTATTATGTAAGTTATCCCAAACCAGAACATGATGAAAATCTCAGATGCGTATAAACCCCATCTCTGCCAACCTGGGAAAGTGCTTTTCGTTGTTTTGCACTTGGCTGGCAGGAACGTTGTCAGCCACGGGGGCAAGGAGACACCCTCAGAGGGGAGGGCGAGCTGCTGGAGAGGCATTTGCCGATGCTGTAGCTACCAAACTGCGCTGTGCTGGCTTGCTGGGCCGCTGGGGCTGCACAGGCTGCTCGGCTGTGACGAGGGGAGGGGTTTGGGTGCTGTGTCCTGGCAGGCCGTCCTCTCCAGCCCCAGGTGGCATTGCTCCAGTGCTGCTTTGGGTCAAGTGCTGCATGCTGCTTCTCAGCCACAAAGCGCTATAGGAATGGTCACGGGGATTTTTGCTATGTACATTACAGCCCGTGGCTGAAGGGTGTGGTTGAAGTCCTTATCATGCCAAAAGCCGTCAAACTTGGATGCTTTAGTCCCTCTGGCTTTGTCCACACTGTGGGAAGCCCCTGGGTTTGGAGCACACCCGATGTGCAGCATGGCAAGCAGAGATGCATGCAAACACCGTTGCCTTTTTCCTCACCCCTACACTGTAGTTTCCTCGGAAGGAAACAGTTTGCGAGGAGGCCCAACCTTCTGTATGTTCCAGAAGTTTCTGAATTTGGGCAATGGCTGGATCATTTTCTCCTTGTGACTGCTGGACATTTCTTCCACAGGTTGACACCTGTTTTGTTGGCATGGATGTCCCCAGCTGCTAACAGGAGACTTCAAATCCTGTTTCGAAAAAAATGTTTTGACAAAAAATATATTGGAGATTGTGATGTCAGCAGGTGTTAAGTATGAGATAGGTCAGGAAGCAGACAGAAATGGAAATGAAGGTATTCTGTCAGCACAGGGAAGAATTCCCAGCCTTTGTAAGCAGAAAACCCAGAATACCAGGGTAAACAAAGGGAAATTTTCCCACTGTGGCTACAAACATTTTACAGGGCCCATTTGCTGAATAGCATATTCTAGGGATTTCGGAATAGAACCGATTTATCAGATTGCTAGCAGTCTGTTGTTTGTTAGGTCTCCAGGCACCACAAATGAGGGTGACTGAGGCATTTGGATAAATGTTGTTTGCTCCTTATATGGTATATCATTGCCATTTAAGAGAGTATCTATTAATTACTATCCACTTTGCAAACTTGTCTGTTTTTTCATGAGGAGATAGGGTACAATTTGAACTATTCTATTTCAGAATCCTTTTTCCCTTGCTTGTATCCTGATTTTCTTAGGAGAAAAGGAGAACCTGGTACACAGTCTCTGTTGCTTAGCTCATTTTGGTTGCCTCCAGTGGATGCTGTCGGCGTTAGGCAGGAGGAAAGTACTTTTGGAGCTCTCACCCGAGCTAGCAGCATTCTTGTGCGTGTTTGATAGTTGTGGAGACAGACCATCTCTTCCAGAAGTTGATTTGTATTGCCTAAATTAGTCTTGTGCTCTGAAATACTCTCCAGAAGAAGGAATTGTAGTCCCACTGAGTACAGGGGGAACATCGGGGAGCTGGCTTTCTCATTTAGCGGCCCGTGGTTGGTTGCTGTGAGTTGTCTCTTTTGCTCATACCTGTGTCTGACGCTCAGGCTTTCTTCTCAGCTGATGTTTCTAGAGCTGTTCAGCATTAATAGCGCCTCTTTAGCTATTGAGCACAGATTCAGCACACATTGCTACACAGCTTTCTGTGTCTATACATCTTATTTCAATGGAAACCTTTTGCATCTGTTCTAATCATATGTTCTAATACCTGTGGGGCGCAGAATACAGCAGCACATAAGCTGTTTTTAATTTTATTGCTGTTCTGCATTTAGGAGTGACTCATTGCTTTGGAGACTGAGTTGATAAAAAATTTGCACATCTCATTAATCTAATACTGTTATTCCCAAGAAGCATTACACTGAAAAAGCCCATTGTTCAGATAGTGCATGGTAACTTTTACTTTATGGAATAGTTCTCTGGTCTGTGTGAAACAATCCTAGGAGTAATTTTCTAGCACATAAAAATAGAACACAAGGACTTCTTTACAGAAAACAAAAAATGATGCCTTGGAGCTCAGACCTCAGGGAGAATTGGATCAAGAGTTTAAAAAGGCTTCAATTTCATTCTGTTAGTCATACCATTCGTTGTCATTAATATCAACCTTGAAGCTTTTCTGAGTGGTGACATTTTTCTTTCTTTTTTAATATAAATCTAGTAAATTGATGACAACCACCTGATTGACCAAGAGATTGGTTTTAAAACTATTTTAAAGCTCTTATTTTATGTAATGGTAGCCCATAAAGTGACTAATAATAATAACAATAATAATAACAACAACAATAATAATAATAAAGGAAAACCTTACACAGACTTGCTCCCCTGTAGTTTTATGATTCTCATTTAGACAAAAATTTTGATGCAGAACATACCTAAGTGAGCTACTTTTAAAATTCTTAGAACTAAGTTGATTATTTTCTTGTTTCACTATTTGTTTTTACTTTGTCTTAGAATATAGTGTTTCATGTCTCCCCTGCTTCCCTCTCCCTCCCAAAAAGCCCAACCCCAAAAGAGCTAATGAAGGGTCCCATTTTTGCATATAAAAATTTTTGAAAGTGAGGAGAATCTGGGGATAATGTTTGATGCGGCAAAAAATCATTCCCAATATTAATTGTAGTGAAATGTGCTTATTGCAAGAACAGCAACCAAAAAGGTAGGGAGCAAAACCAGTGGAGAGAGTCCACTGGAAAACACTTGATTAGTCAATCTTCAAACCTCTCAGTTCAAAGACAGGATCACTAGGTCAGGCTGAGGCCTGTTTTATGGCACCTGGGCGGCCCGGCCCACCTCCATGTGAGATCGAAGACCTCCTATCTGGAGCAAAAGCTTGGTATTTGCTGCAACATCCTTCAGGATAAGTGCTAGAGTTTGCAGCGTTTTTGTATCTTCTGGGAATGATACTTTTTGGTGTAGTAAAGTTGTTATGTATACTAAGGATGAAAATTCTGAATGTGGTAAAATGTATGGACAATTCTCAACTTAAGCCAAACTCCGTGGCTGTAATTTTTGTGATGTTGTAAGAGGACAGCATGATGAATTGCACATGAGAGCTGAAGCTGAGCTTTGCTTTTTTGAAGTCATCCATAGGATGTGTGTGTGTGTGTGTACATGCTTAATTTCCTTTTTGTCTGGAGGACATAAAAATAGTTCTCTTTCCCTGAAGTTATAGGCAGACTGGTGAGCACCTGATGTGTGAATTTAACCCACATTTTCTGAAGGGCAATGGTCCACGAGTCGCAGTGATTACTTTTTTTTTGGCTCATGTAAACGACACCTGCTCTGTTCAACGTTGTATGCATTCCAGGGACTTTCTGTTTATTGCAAGTACAAACTAGGCACGGAAACTCCAATTTAAGAAATATTTCTTTAACTTCCTATAATTTAAGTTTTTGACCTCCAGTTTAGGTTGGGGAGTATACTTACTTGCAATTCAGTCTAGTAGGTGGTTTTAACGTGTCTCGGTTCAAGATACGGAAGTATAAATGAGCAAGTGAGTAACAGGTAAATCGTATGAATGTAATTATCTGTAATAAGTGGATTTTCTTGACCTGAAGTCCATGAGTAACCTTGGATATTTCTTTTGCAGCCTGCCTCCATTGTCTGCATGGAGTTCTTAACCTAGCTAAGATAAACGTCAAAAGAGTCACCTTTTAAATTTGTGATTATTCTGTCCAAACCTTTATTTTTTTTTTTCCACAGGTGATGACATAGTGTTGGTTTGTGTATAAATTCTAGCGCAAGTTCTGTGTAAAACAGGAAAATTTGATTAGAGAGTTAGGTCCCAAATATTAGCAGTTTTATAGTAAGACAAACCCAAAATATACTGTTCTATACCTTGCTTAACTGTAGGCATTTTTGTGATGTTTTTATCCAAGCTTCACTGTTTTTTAATTTCCATAGAAACGTGGTTTTTAAACTGTGATTAGTATCATCCTGTATGTGCTACAGGCAGTAAAATAGAACACGTAATTTTTCTAGTGTGTTGGACTCATGCTTTCAGTATTCTCTAAAATATTGATGAGAATTAGAATGGGTTGTTTTCAAAATTTTTTTGAGAGTACATATTCTTGAATTTTTTTTTTTTTAAGTAAAAGCTGTATTATTATATAGTAAGATTTCTAGCACTGGGCTTTGTGTTTCTTCAGATACAGAAAGTCTCAGGCTAGATTTATAGAACACCTTTCGTTCCAATTATCTTCTGTGTTCTTAAAAACAACAAAAAAAAGGCAATATATTATTACCCAGATGATTAAAATGTCTACTAATAATCCTTTGATATTGAAGCACCTGCCATATGTTTGTGGGCAAGAAAAATAGTGAGAGGAATGAGAGGGAGTCAGAACATGATTGGAATTTGGTAAGGCGCTGAGACAAGTACTTCGTACTGGGGTGGACTTCATGATCTGCAGGGTGTGGGTGAGTTTCCATGGCCAGGAGAGCCACCCTGGAGCAGCCTGTGAGAGGAAGGTGGGAAGCAGCAGCTGTCAGTAGCCAGGGAGCGAGGACAGGGTGTGCGCCAGGAGCAGGACACACAAGGGACTCCTTGTGTCCCGCTTGGACCCTTCCTTCTGGAAGGGCTGGTGGGGGCCTTTTTCCTGAACAGTGACATTGGTGGGTAAGAGAAGGTTAATATGGAGTGGGAATAGCAAACGTGGGAAAAGTGTGGCCTCTCTGCCATCTCTGGTGTCCTACAAGTGTGGGGGCAGCTCTGTGAAGACCAAGTGGAGCACAGGTGTCCAAGCAAATAACACAGACGCCAAATGTTGTTATCTTCAGTTTGAAAAGCAAGCAGGAGTGTTTTCTTCCCAGCCTCTCTCAGCACGTGTGCAAGGCATGTGTGTCAGGTGGGAGCTCTCCTGCTTGTGACCCTGGTAATTGTGTTAATGAGCAGGGAGGGAGGGGAAAAATACAAGGTGCTTGAACAACTGACAGGAGCATTCGATATTTAATATCTTTATCTCCCCAGAAATTTAAGGATTAAAGAGGCTCGATTTGTTACAGCCATTTTCCCCTCTTGGAGCTGTCATCTGGGCTGTAAGTAATGGATTATTTTGAGGAAGAAAAAAATGCCTCAAAGACACAACTCACTGCCCTCACAAATTATATCATTTTTCTACATATGTTTAGATTACTTTTATCGGAGATTTCAAAATAGTGCCCTGGTACATAAATTGTGGGAGAGTATTGCAAAGGCTGCAAGCTTTTGTATTTGTGAGTGTGGCTTTCTCTGATCCTGATGAAATGCAGACTTAATAGACACAAGTGGGCTCTTGCCCCCTTGAAGCAGAGGCAGCTGATGCCATGCAGTGACCAGTGTTGCAGTCCTGCATGGGCTGTGAGCAGCTGTCCTGTTATGCAGAGGGGATGTAGAGGCACTGGTTTCTAAACTAGTGCATCCTACTCTTAATCTTTCTTTTTGAGCCCTGCTTTGTTTCATAGTACTTTATGCCGTTGGCATTTCAATTTTTTAACCTGTGACTTAAAATCTAGCTACTATGTTAAGAGCAGTAGCAAAAGAAGTGTCTATCATTTACTGAAGAAAATCTAAAATTGTATTCATTTAAGTTTTTTATAGTAATTTTTAAAATACATTTTAATTGAAAACATCGGGAAATTGGTTTTTTTGCCCTGCTGGTGCTCTCCAGCAGTTCTCCATCTAAGCTTTATAAGTTGCTTCAGAGTTGCTGTGCTCCAGGTCTTTCCCTTGCTGCCTCCACACCACATTGTGTCATCCAGCTGTTTCTTTAGCTGACAACATACAGCTAAAGAAACAGATACATACAACTAATACAAGATACATACAACAGATACATACAAGAAAACAGATACATACATTCACAAAACACTGGTCAAATTGATAATATTGAGTAGTGTACTTAGTATATCTTTAATTCTGGAGGCATGCCTTTTTTCTGTTCCTTGTACAGAGCTTATGCTTTTTTTTTTTTTTTAATTCTACCTGTGGGATAACCTGGACGTTCCACCCTTATCTAAAGATGCTGGCTGCCATGCTAGACTACTAAAGGCTTGTGAAAGTTAAACATATTTAATTTTTATTCTTACTTTTGTGGCAGTTTTAGATACACAGACTGGCTCTAGTCATGATGCTTTTAAATTTATGACATTGTTTTTGCTTGACAAGAAAGAAAGTGAAACTCTATAAGAAAATAAAATGTTCTCTTTGCTAGGATCAAGATGCATTATATATAATATATTATGCAGAAATCTGTGCACAATTTTCTAAATTATATGTGTTTATTTCCAAAAGTAAGCAAAATCGAATATGAGTAATGGAATAAAACAATAAAAGGCTGAGGCGTTTTAAATTTTCTCAGTAATGTCAAAAGTTAACATGCTAGTTGTCTGTTTTTAGATATGCGAGGCCTCACCAAAAGTATGTTTTGATGCCATTGTTATTATGAGACCAAGGGGCATTTTTTCCTTTTCATTTTCCATGTGTTTTCGTCTGAGTCAGTAATCTAAAATAATTATCTTACTGTTCTTAATATTTTGGATACAGATTCTGAGATATATATCTGTCCGGACAATTTGTGAAAAGCAATGAGACATGTGTGTGTTGTCCTGAAGAAATAATCATGGACTGACTAAAATTTAACCCATGTTTGCTTGTTGTTTCAATTGCGTCCTAAGCAATTAAAAAAACCCCATTGTTTTACTGTTAGTCTGCATGCATTGTTTAATAAACTACCAGGTACTACCTCTTCTGAATAATCCTTCAGGGAAATAGTTGAGCAGTATTAGCAATATTACTAATAATTGATTGTACCAATTATTAAGTTTTCTTAACACTTTCATAGTGTAACTTCGTTTGTGTAAAGTTTTTTATACATGTGCTTTTACCTTAAGAGATGTGGCAAAAAGGGAATTTTCTTTTCCTAAAAAGGAAGTAAATAAATATGCTTTTACTGCAATTCTGGTAGTTCAGAAAAATGCTAGTTAAACACATTAAATTGATTGAACATGTAGGCAGGTTGTCTCTTTGCCTTTTCCATTTGCCTTTCCCTTCATCTTTTCCAATACTACATATTTGGTCACATACATTCCATATGTAATCTTCCTATCAGAAGCTTGCATCATCTTCTACTTAAACTGGATGAATCTAATTAGCAAATTCCTACTATAGTATCTTGTGTTTGATGTACACTAAACTGAATTCCCATTGTACAACTCTCCTTCTTCATGTTACTCGAGCCTGAGATCTCCAGCAGTGTTGTGAGTCCCACCACACTTGATGGAGCTTCAAGTGTTTCATAGAATCATATGATAGTTTGGCTTGGAAGAGACCTTTGGATTTCATATAGTGCTACCCCAATAAGCAGGGACATCTTCAACTGGATCAGGTTGCTGAGAGCCACGTCCAGCCTGGCCATGAATGTTTCCTGGTATGGGGCATCTACTGCCTCTTTGGGCAGCTTCTTCCAGTGTCCCACTGCCCTCATCATAAAAAATGTCTTCCTTGCGTCTAGTCTGAGGTGTAGTTTCCTTCTCATCTGCTCTCTGTGTTCTTGAGGATGCTAGCACAGTGGTAGAACTTTCTTTCCATATCTGTTCCTGTCCTGATTTTGGAGTTACTTTAAGCTCTAAGTATGATTACTGGAAGCCTCAAGAACTCCTTGGACCACACTAGTATCAATGAACTAAAGCTCAGTCATCCTGAATAATTTTGGCTCTGTATCATCCCTGCAATTCCTAGACCTCTCTTCTCAGAGGACCCACTGTGCTATTTTTTGCCCATAAGTCACTTCTAAGGTAATTCTTTCAAGTAAAATGAAATCTATTCTTTAGTAGATACAGCTCACGAGAAGAGGAAAAGATTGCTCGGAGTGACAAATTTAAAATAGGACTATTTTTAAGCAGATGTGTTTCTTGTTTTATTCAGGGGCTGGGAGCAGGTTTCAGGTGTCTGTAATCATTCCCTGCGAGAGCCGATGTTGTCATTACCAAGTTCCTTCTGCAAGGAGCGCCCTGCCCTTCTCCACACCAGGGTGGGCAATGGAATCTGCTCTTGGAGATGAGACAGGGGGCCCAACACCGGACAGGCTGCAGGAATCAAATATTTCAGACCTTGCAGAGGACACTCTAAATCTTAGACCCACGGATGAGCTGGAAACAATTCCTGTGGAAGAAACTCAAGACCTTAAACCTGAGGATTTGCAGGAGTCTGCTCCTGCAGAAGCAACACAGAAGACTAAACCTGGGACTGGGCAGGTACAACAAAGGGATAAGTGTAGATTAAAGGTCTGGGGCATTTTTACAGTTACAGTAATGTATTTTTTAGCAATGGTAAGCATACTGTTTTTCAGTTATACTTGAGAAGGCTCGCTTGGGTTTTATGGATTCAGCCTATTATTTCTAGAGGTTGTATCTGTGAAGCCCCAGAAAGGTGGCGCATATCATGGAAACCCCTATTTGCTTTAACTAGGCAGAAGTTTATATATGCCACTGTCATCTGCAGGGGGATTGAGTGGAATGAGAGTATCTGTTGCAAGCTGACCTACATAGCCAATTTCCATGTGTAATGCAGAGCACTATCCATAATGGATAAATTGAAGCTATCCTAATATGAGATGGACTTTTGCGTGCAGCTTGAAATTACTGGCCTCAGCTGAGAGTGAGGCTAGAAATATGATTGTTCCTATCTGTGATATTTGTGGTACTGTGTTCGTCTGCAGAAAATTGCATTCTACTTTGGTATCACAGTTCACGGAGAAACATGAATATTGAGGGCTTCAAGTAGAGCAGGTGTAAAATAGGTTTTCTTTATTGGAACAAGCTTAAAATATTTTTCAGTGTTATTCCAAACAAGTGAAAAAAAGATCTCAGGGATGAGAGACAGGCTTCGGCAACTGGTTCCGGTGATCTGACTTTTCAGTGCAACACAAGTCCTTGCTTTTCCGTGCTGCAAGAAGCAGATGTCCAAAATGCTGGACTGGGTTCTTGCCCAGAAATTTTCTCATCTTAATGTTTCTCTATAAAATTTCCCCATTTGTATGAACTACTCAGCTCTCACTGCAGCAGGCATTTGAAACATCTCCGAAGCACCATGTGAGTGTCCTACCCAGCAAGTATTTTTCTCCAAATCAGTAGTCCAGATCTACCAGAAGTTGGATCTCAGCCTGCTATCTACATCCTGAAAGGGTGTCTTTCTGTTCCTTAAATATTTGTTTTGTGATAAGTGCTTTGAGATTTTTTTAATCTGAAATTTTAACCAGCAGTCCCATCCTGAACTTGAGAAGCCTGTCCCAAAGAAAATTTTATTAAAAACAGCATATTGTTGCAAAATGTAGCTAACAGATTAACTGCTTTTATCTGCAGTATTGTTCTTTTGAAAAACTCTTAAATCAAGAAATGTTAGAAAGAATTCATTGTCCTTGAGAAGATTACTCTTGTTTCTGGTTTAAAGAATAGTTACTAATACAACAAGAAAATTATCAAGTGTCTCACATTACAAAAATTAATGAATCTGAAAATGTTTCTTACAGGGTGCCTTGACCCTGTAGGAAGATATGAGCTTCTGATGCTGACGGTTTTTTCTTCTTTCTTGTTGAAGGTTTGAGTTTTAGAGAGAAGGGTCAGGGTGGGATGGTTGTCACCTTAACCAATGTGACATGCAGTCATGGTTGTCAGCAGTGAAGCCCCACGGAGCCACTCACTTGCTCCCCCAACAGTGGGACTGGGGAGGGAATCAGAAGGGTAAAAGGTAGAAAACTTGTGAGTTGAGATAAAAACAGTTTAACAGGAAAAGCAAAAGCGACATACACAAGCAAAGCAAAACAAGGAATTCAGTCACTGCTTCCCATGGGCCGGCAGGTGTTCAGCCATCCCCAGGAGAGCAGGGCCCCATCACGTGCAACAGTTACTTGGGAAGACAAACACCATCACTCCAAATGTCCCCCCATTCCTCCTTCTGCCCCAAACTTCATATCCTGATTGTGATGTCATAGGGACTGGAATATCCCTTTGGTCACTTTGGGTCACCTGTCCCAGCTGTGTCTCCTCCCAGCCTCCCATGCACCCCCAGCTCCATTGCCTTTGTGGCAGTATGAAAAGCAGAAAAGGCCTTGGCTCTGTGTAAGCCCAGCTCAGCAACAGCAAAAACATCTCTCTGTTATCAACCCTGTGTTCAGCACAAATCCAAAACACAGGCCCATGACAGCCACTGTGGAGAAAATCAGCTCTACTCCAGCTGAAACCAGCAAACATGCAAAGACTCAGGTACTAAAATTTTGGAGAACAAATGCTTCTGAAACAGGGTATTCTTCCTACTTCTAAAAATGATTTCTTGGTATAAACAGACTCTAAATCTTAGCCTTTAATAATTGATTTTCCTATTTGTCAAATAACTTGCCTATTTACTAAATGAGAATATTATTCCATCTGTAATGTTAAGTGTGAGGGAATTCCGAAGTTGCGCTTTAACAGTGCATTTTTTATATCTCTTTATCCAGGTAAAATTCAGTGTTGCTGAATATAAGATATGATTGGTTAATGAGCAGCTGTGATAATGTGTCCTACATTCCTGAGGCTGGTTTTTAATGCCACTGAGGTTGAGAGGAAGTCAGCCCCACTGTGCATCTTCAAATATGGAGTCAGGAAATGACGTGGGTAATTTTCAAAACTTTGAGATTTAATCTTGGCATAGTTTATTACTTTGCTCCGATGCTGCTGAACATACATTTTTAGAACAGATACAGCTCCGTGAAAGCACCACTTTCGCCCAGGCCTCCCCTTTTCTTTCCCTAATGGCTGGGAACAGTTCTTGCTGTTTAGTTCTGTAATGTTTCCTGAGTTCTTTTCACTGCTGCTGACTGCATGTGCAGAATGCCATGTGTTTCGGGGTTGTATATGTACATGGCCCCTTTCAAAATGAAACTATTAATCATGTTGATAAAGTTGAAAAATTCTTGGCACATGTACGGGAGTTCTTTGCTTATGTTCTGAAGCTCTTTTTATTGTTTTTAAAACTCATCTAAAGTACATCCCAACATTCTTTAAGCTCTCTGAACATTTAATTTAGCTAAAAAATAGATGGGATTCATTAGAAAATATGTTCTCTGTTAGGAAATTTCTTCACTTTAATGCATTGTACTAGATATAAATAAGTTTAGAATGATTTCCATTAGTGTTTTGATGTGAGGTAAATAAAAGCAAAGAACCATTTATGAAGAACCAAAGAAAGCTATTGTTAGTATTGATACAAAATGCTCAATCAAAGTTTTAAAAATATTTCTGCCTTTTTAGGACTGTCAAGAGGCAAACTTTCAGCATATTCTGGACACTAAGCTCTTGCATTATATAATGATGTGTGTGTAGTTCTTGAACTTTTAAAATAATGTTTAGTTTATGAACTTTTCAACTTGAGATACAGCAGATTCTGCCTGGTGACAGAAAGTAAACGGAAGTTAGAACCTGCAGCTTCATTAGATGCCTAGACTAAATACAGTTTGTTTTCTAACAAAGCAGTATGAATGCTATTCATTCCTCAGCATTTATATTCAGGGACTTCTGGTAGATTTATGGATTTTGAGTGTCTCTTTCTTTCTGTTTCTTTGTCTCCCTCCCTTCTCTTCACTTTTGGCATCATTTCGTATGACTCAGATATTCCACTATTCTGTCTTTAAAGTGCCAGTAGTGCTTGCAAGAAATGCCAGACTAGAAAATTCTGGTTCCTTTTCTCCAGAAAAAATACAGGCTAGGCAGAGGCCAGCCCAGCATCATCAAACAGATGAAAAAAACACCATGTCTTACCAGTCTTAGCCCATGAATGGGGAATCCTTAGTGGCAAATGACTGCCCCTAATAAAAGCAGAATTATGTTCAGAGAGGGGAGCCCAGACTGAATGGGGCACAGGAGAAGATTGTTTCCGATATGGTTTCCTGTAAACTGTGCATGTGCTTAATTAAGAACAAGTGAAATGCTCAGCCAAGTATTTGGGGTTTATTACTGTCAAGGTATTCTTCTGCACAGCCTCTTGTGGTTTCCCATTCTGCACTGTTTGCTTTGCTCCATTTCTCCATGAGAATGACTTCATTGGTTGCTCCAGGTCAGTCTAATAGATCTCACCTAAAGAAACTGAGTTTGATTCAGATGGGCTCCTTGGTATAACCTATGCATTTATACCGCAGTTTCTGCTGCTGGTGCTTTCTTTGGATGCAATCAGAAAGCAACCCTGAAAGGACCTGGAATCTGCAACATTGTCTCATTCCCAACATTTGTTGTACCATGCCTTCTTCGGGGAATGCAGCTGTGTGTCATCTTCACGTATGTTCAGAATACATTATGAATGGATGTTGCTCTTTCCCAGAGAATGTGCAGCTCTTGTTTCTGTTCGTGATCAGGAGCAATTTAGGTTGATAATAACCTTGGAGGAATTTGTAAGGGTGGATATCATGCATCTGAAGCAGTCTGATTTGTGTTCACTCTTCTCACTAGCATCTGACTTGCCAGAATTTGCAATTCCCATAGAAATGGTTTACTTCTGTTAAGGGGATTTGTGTACAAACTCTGAACCATGTATGAATTTGTGTACAGGTCAGACTGCCTGATGCTTTGTGAGATTTCCATGAATTGTTTTAACTGTAGTTGAGATAAGCCAAAAATCACTACAGCTTTCTTCCAGTCTGGATTAACGATTATTACTCCAACTGATTGTAACAGGGTTCACTTGGACATGGGGTCATGTCCTGTGTGATTGGGACCAGTGTTATTTACTGTCTTCATCAATGACAGATGAAGGGATTGAGTGCACCCTCAGCAAGTCTGCAGAAGACACCAAGCTGAGTGGTGCAGCTGACACACCTGAGGGACAGGATGCCATCCAGAGGGACCTGGACAAGCTTGAGAAGTGGCCCATGGGAATCTCATGAGGTTTAACAAGACCAAGTACCAGGTGCCTCAGCTGGGTTGGGGCAACTCCCAGTATCAACGCTGGCTGGAGTATGAGCAGATTGAGAGCAGCCCTGCTGAGAAGGACTTGGGGTTTTGGTGCGTGAAAGGCGGGACACGACCCAGCCATGTGCACTTACAGCCCAAAAAGCCAAACTTGTCCTGGGCTGCAGCAGAAGAAATGTGAGCAGCGGTTCGAGGGAGGTGATTCTGCCCCTCTACTCTATAATTCTTTACTGTGAGGGTGGTGAGGCACTGGAACAGGTTGCCCAGAGAAGCTGTGGGTGCCCCATCCCTGGAAGTGGCCAAGGCCAGGTTGGATGGGGCTCTGAACAACCTGGTCTAGTGGAAAGTGTCCCTGCGTGTAGTAGGGGAGTGGGAACTAGATGATCTCTCGGGTCCCTTCCAACCCAGGCCATTCTATAATTTTACTGTGATTGGTGCCTGGGTGAGTCCTGTTTTATAAATGTATTATCCTGAATCTCCAGCCNCCTCAGCAAGTCTGCAGAAGACACCAAGCTGAGTGGTGCAGCTGACACACCTGAGGGACAGGATGCCATCCAGAGGGACCTGGACAAGCTTGAGAAGTGGCCCATGGGAATCTCATGAGGTTTAACAAGACCAAGTACCAGGTGCCTCAGCTGGGTTGGGGCAACTCCCAGTATCAACGCTGGCTGGAGTATGAGCAGATTGAGAGCAGCCCTGCTGAGAAGGACTTGGGGTTTTGGTGCGTGAAAGGCGGGACACGACCCAGCCATGTGCACTTACAGCCCAAAAAGCCAAACTTGTCCTGGGCTGCAGCAGAAGAAATGTGAGCAGCGGTTCGAGGGAGGTGATTCTGCCC
Organism: Ifrita kowaldi; assembly: GCA_013398055.1. Taxonomy (NCBI): domain Eukaryota; kingdom Metazoa; phylum Chordata; class Aves; order Passeriformes; family Cinclosomatidae; genus Ifrita; species Ifrita kowaldi. Next base: position 123,353 of record VZRS01009822.1, read on the forward strand.
CTCTACTCTATAATTCTTTACTGTGAGGGTGGTGAGGCACTGGAACAGGTTGCCCAGAGAAGCTGTGGGTGCCCCATCCCTGGAAGTGGCCAAGGCCAGGTTGGATGGGGCTCTGAACAACCTGGTCTAGTGGAAAGTGTCCCTGCGTGTAGTAGGGGAGTGGGAACTAGATGATCTCTCGGGTCCCTTCCAACCCAGGCCATTCTATAATTTTACTGTGATTGGTGCCTGGGTGAGTCCTGTTTTATAAATGTATTATCCTGAATCTCCAGCCAGTAACTGGGAATTATTTGGCTTCTCAAGCTGGTCTGTGGTTTATTACTTCACGTGTCTGAACTTGAGGTAAGCCACTAGTTTTGAATCTGAACATTGCATCAGGAAACAGCTTCTTCTTACAAGCTGTCCCTGGCCATAGTCAGTAAAGGTGGTGTGGAAAGAGGTGGAGCAAGTGTGCTACGTGACTTACCTTACAGTGCTAAAGCCCTCTACAGTCACAGTCTACCAAGGCCTATGTGAAACCTGTGTGAGCAGCTGGAGAATTATGAATCATTGCTCATAATGAGGAGCCATAATTCAGGCAAATATAAGTGGTGACTCAGGGGACCCTGAATTGTGAAACAGAGAACAGCAGATTAGTTTCAGAGGGGCCCAGCAATCTCCCTTCAGCAAACCAAGGAGTGGAAAATGGCACATTAAATGCCAAATGATCTGAAACACAAATTCAAGTTATATGCAGGATTTCAGATTCTAGAAGAAAATTAGAAGGTTTCCTAAATACATACCAAGACTTTAGAGGAGAAGAAACCATGAGTTAGTTTGCGATTAGTTTACAAAAGGCTTTTTTTGAAATCAGAGCATTGTAAATCAGGTTTATTGTTCATGTCTCCAGTTACATTAATTTAGACCTTACATTATCTGAATTCTTAAGCACATCAAAAGTGTTTTGTTACACTTCAGTATTTATGTGGTTAATGGTGATCATCACAGATTTCTTCTCTTAATTTTAATGCTAAAAAAACCCTTTCACCCACTTTTGTGCCCTCCCCTCCCCTAATTTTTTTAAAGCTGTGCCATCTAAAGTTATTCTTAATGACTGTCCAAAATGCAGTTAGTCTCACCTAATTTGTCTAGATTCAGTTTCTAATCCTTTGCTCTGGTTTTGACATTTTCTACTAGATTAAAGACCTGTTTACTGTTATAAGCTCTTCCTGCTCCAGCTTACATGTAATCCTTGTTCCAGTCACCTCTTAACTTTCTTGCTGCAATAAACAGACTCTGTTTATGCTGCTTTAACATTCCTGAAGTAATTTTTCTGGCACTCGTCTAAAATTTTAAAGTTTTCAGCAGCAGCCTAAAAGATGTGTGGATGTTTTTCCTGTACACATTATCACAGTAATAATTTTGCTAATAACCATAACACCACCTACTTGCTCTCTCTTTATATTTCTTTGTAGGTTCAAAATCACGTTGACCTTCTAAGCTACAGACCTGCAAAGTCTTTCTGCGAAACCTGTAGTGTTCATGATTCTTTCTAGACTGCTCCTTTCCCAAGTATTCTACTATTACCTAGTTCCCCCTTTAAACAGATCTGTGTGCTTGGCTTAAATTAATTTTGTCAGGCCAAGTTTCCAAGTAATTGCGTCATCTCCATCACTATTTATTGCATCCTAGATTTTTCAGATTAACCTACCAGTGAAGTGGCGACTTTGTCGGTTACCCGTTTTCTGCAAAATCATTGCCTTATTCCATCAAATTTGGATGTGCAGCGGAGATCCTAAAAATGTTGATTTTATGCTGAATTTGTGAAAAACAGAGGAGGGGCTGTGAAGCAGACAGAATGGGATGGTTCCACTGTGCAGATGGGTGAAATCTGACCTTTGCCCTCTCTTCATGGCAGCAGTGGGATGGTGAGTGGATGTGAAGCTTGTCATGGGGCTACAAGCACATGTGTAGATTCAAGACACCTGCTGTCATCTGAAGCTGGCCCTTGCAGAGGTAGGAGAGGATATTGGTGTAAGCAGGGAGCACTGTGGTGCTGCCAGGAACAGGAATCTGGTGCATGAGGAAGCTTAGGGAGTCGGGGACACCGGGCTAATGCATTGCTTGGGGTGTGGAAATGCACAAGGGCTTAAGACAGACCAATGTAGGTTTCGTTGGTTTAGGCTGCCATTAGCTCCACTGAACTGATCTGAGCCCATTTATCATCCTTGTGTTTACATATTAGATGTGTTGTGGGTCTGGGCTACGTATTTAAATTGAAATGTAATTTTTCGCACTTTGCTTTTTTGTCAAATCTTTTTTATTTGTCAGTGTACTAAACACCCAAATCTAACTGAAAAAAATATTTTTGTTTAGGTTAAAAAAAATCATTGTAAAATCCAATTTTTTCCCAGTGAAAAGTTCTAACGGGAGATAGGCATAGCTAGAAGCACCAAGCAAATGTTTTAGAACAGCAGAAGAAACCTAGTGTTGTGTTGCTTTGGGTACTGTATGACAAAACTGATTAGAGTGCTGTTTGAGAGCTAAGCATGTATTTTCAAAGATAAATCCTACACAGTTAGGCAGCTAATGCATTATTCATGTGATACCAGGGAGAGGTATAGATTTCAGCTGATAGTTCCATATGGCTGGCCAGAGCAGTTGTATTTAGCCTTTCTTGCTGTTTGCTGCCATGGGGCACCATGATCAGGATGACATTGTGCTGTCACTCACCAGTTTAGACCCCATCCTCTGCTGTACAGAAAGCCACCAGACTGTAAAACGCAAAATGGGAATGGCAATGAGAAGAAAATAATTTTTATGGAATTCTTTTGATGACAGTGGTTCATTTATGAGTAATGCCATTTAATGATTGTGTGTTCCTGTATCTGATATTTTTTTCAAAGGATTATTTTGTTTCTTAAAAACACTCTAGCAGAAATGTTTCTAAACATATATGTAAAGAAGAAATGGATAAAAAATACTAGATGGCCTTCAACTGCATCTTTTAGAGGGGATTTTTAAAAAGTTACCAGACTAGATTAATTGACTTTTTCTGTGTTACTTTCTGTTGATTTTTTAAAATAATATCTTCTGAATAATAATGCATTATGATATAAATATAGACATTAACTCATGTTGCATGCCCTCTTTAAATAATTTGCTCATTGAATTTGCTCTATCAAAGCTGTCTGTTATAAATATTTTGCTGGTGTCCAAGCAGTGTTCAGATAAACTTTCTAATAATGTCTCTGAAGTCTGACATAACAGGAAATTTGTTGTGGTTATGTAAAGGTGGGACTTAACAAGATTAAGACACTGGGCCATGGAGCATGTGACTGTGAAGCTCAAATGTTCACTATGAGTTTATACAAAGACGGTGTTGTAGGTTTGCCTTACCATGAAAGTGAAGGAAATTGCTATAAAAGCAGATCATTGGAATGTTTTATTGTTTGTGAAGACTGCTTTTCTTAATGGAATGAAAACTGGGTCAGTTGTATCCCCCCAACATTCTTTTATCCACTAACGTCCAAATGATTTTAATTTTTACATAACCTTTGGTTTCATGTCCTTCTCTGAAGAAGTGCCAGGAATAATTTTAACTTTAGGGCCAGAATTGTGTAATTTCTGTCTATATAGTGTCTAGCAAGTCAAACTGTGATATTTGTTACAGTATTACATGGCATTTTTTGCCTTTCTATTATGTCTACTATTAGCAATAGTTGGTTGGAGGTTCAGCTTATATTTTTATAGTTTATTAATACAGAAAATTTAATGTTTTGTTTTGTTTTGGTACTGATCCTTCAAAATATAGCCACAAGAATCCTGTTTTGCCTGGAGAATTTAATGAAACACTTCTTTTTCTTGTGGTTCAGAGGGGTATCTCTTTACCATGAGAGGAAATTGAATTAAGAGCTGCCAGACCTTACAGAGGAATTTTCATAGATGGCACTAGACCTAGATTGCAAGAATTAATAAATATTGTGTTTTTAATAAATTGCCTCACTGATCAGCAAAGCATGGCACTTTGGTTGCCTACAAAGTGGCTGCCAGCAGTTCAGATAATCAGATTGTAAACATCAGTGTCCAGTGATCTACTCTTGGTCTGCTTCAGGAAATGATCTAGTCATATATAAGGCAAACACTAAAAAAAGACACATTTAAAAATGGACAGTGAAATTTAATACACACTGTTCTGTGCATGAAAATGAATTCACCAGAACCCACATTTAATTTCTTGTCAAATACTGTGCATTCAGTTGTAAACTCCATGAAGCTGAGTTACATGCTGCAGTTGGCATCTTCTGGAAATCCTGCTGAGAGTGATAAAAAGTGCTCAAAGGTGTTATTGAAAGTTGGCAAGAAAGTAGAAAGGTATTGCGAGGAAGTATTATTCCAGATATGTGAACATGATGGATTCATCTGTTGAATATAAAATTAGGTTTTCATTTGGGTTTGTTTTTCTTTTTGACCAACACATTAAAGAATATAAACAGGATAAATTATCATTGGGGGAAAAAAAAGGAGGAAGGCAGTCAGCATCAATATTATTCTTTGAGTTTTGTAAAGTGCTTTTTGTTCTCTTTGGTTTATTTTAATTATTTTTATTCTTGCAACTGCAGATGTGGTCAGGTTAACTATTTTAATCAAAGATGATGATCAAAGAATATGACGAGGGAGGATAAGAAATCGTCACTGCTTCAGTAACAACTGAGCAAAGCACACTGTAAATGCAAAACACAAATGAGTGTGCATCGGGACATATTTTAGAGAAGCTGCTCTAGCCAGTTTCTGTAATTCTTTCTCACTTCATGATCACTGCTGAAACACAACTCTGTATCCCCGTGTTTATTGCACAAGGGATAGCTCTTTGTGATAGTTATTGTCCAGGCTTTGTGAGTAACAGAAGGCTTTGTGCGTATTTACAGAAGAAAATAGTGTTAAAATTTCCTACAAAATATTATAAATTAAAAAAAAAAAAAGTTCAGTATCTAATAATATTCAAGGGGAAGTACAATAGCCTTGTTTAGGAGTAAACTATAATGTTTTTCTGATGACAAAAGTGTGCCCTACTTGGGTAATCTGTTTTTGTGGTGTCTCATCAACATGTACTCAGGGAAACAGAAAATATGTCTATCTATAGTTTCTAAAATATCAGTTGTTGTTAGAGAAGCATAATATAGATGTATCTTTTAATGGCTAAGGTACTGTGTTCGTAATTAGTACTGGTGAATGTTTTTTATTCATTTAAATAAAGCCAAAGCACTTAAAAATTTTAAATTGCATAGAGCTTGTGTGAAATAAGTTTGTCTTTCTTTTCTGCTCAGCAATCAGGCTTGGGTCCCTTTAAACATGGATGTTTATCTCTTGTCATTTCTGCATTAGAATAGCACAGAGATAGATGTGATTGTACTGAAGTTAGTGTGCCCTGCCAATATGTGTGTATTTTTTTCCTAATATGTATTCTGCTGCATGGACTGGCCAGCAGCACGTGTGTGTGTGTGCGTAGTGGATTCCTCTTCCTGCCTTTTCAAATATTCTCTGAGGATAAGTCCTTTCCTGCATGTAATTGTAATATCCAGAACATATTCTCTCAGGGACCCTAAATGTTACAGATTTTTTCATTGTTGTATTTTTGTGTCAGCCAAGGGATATCTAAGCTTAAGGACACACATACATGTAAAATGTGTGCTTCCACAATTCTGACTTTGTCCTTAACTCTTTAATGTTTCATGAAGTTTCTCAATACAGTGAATAAACAAAAGCATGGCTATTAGTTGGTTCCATCTGAATTAAGCTGCAGCAAGTACATATGAAGTGCTAAATCACCGTTTCAAGGATGATTATAGAGAATCATTTGTCAGTTGTGTTGACTTTGGCTCTGATGAGAAGAAAACTGGCTTTGACTACAGTGCAAATGTGTTGTGTGTCTTCTAAATTGTGCAGTTAAAAAAGTTAAGACACAAAAGAAATTTTGTTCATGAATATTGAATTGATGTTAATCAATGCCATTGAATTAAAAGGAAGATATAATAAGCCAAGGCCAGTGTTAATGGTTATTTAGCATATTTAGGAAGAAGATGAAGCACAATTACTATTTTTTTCTGCATACTTGCTGAAATGGCTTTGGATTTCAAAGAGTTACAGAAAAAGAAAACGCAACTCTAAAGAAATTCTACTATAGTTATAAAGGGTAGACCAGCAAGGAGATTAACGATGCTTTCACTCAGTTTGCATAGAGTTGTGTGCAAGCTACACATAAATTGTAAGAATAATCAGATGGCAGTGAACTGGTTAATATTTACAGAATTGTATTCTTGGATACAGAACTGTTGGTCTGGAAAATGAAATTCCATTTTTAATTTCTAAATATATGTTTGTTCCCTCTGCTCTCTGAATTTTATATTTAGTCCAATACACATGACATGGATGCTAAGTTTACTTAAAACAATTATCAATCTTGCCAGCCTTGACAAGGTTAGGGGAATTGTTCTGACCTTTTGCAGTGTCATTTAAAGTATAAAGCAAATTGGATCAAACACTGTTTTTAGTAAACTTTTATGAAACATTTTTATTTCATTTTAAGGGGGTTTGGTGGGTTTTTTCCTAAATTGTCATTTTCTCCATAGATGGTCCACTTGCTCTCATGTTTCCATTTTTGAGGTTTGAAAGACCAAAACTGAACAAAACTCATAGGTTTTCTTTGTGCTGAAAATTTTACATGATATTGCTGAAGAGACACAAATGAGCTCTGGTTTACTGCAAGATTTCAGGGTCTTCTTCCTTTATACATTGAGAATACTCTAAAATTTGAAATGGAAGTAAATAGTCTGATTATAGAATGGTTTTGATAAGCATGATAGGAAACTCAAGTGGCAGCTGTGTAAAAGCAGAATCTTGAGGTGTGCCCCAAATGTTCTGCAATCCTCTATGGTTCCAGTAGGGTCCAAACCCGTGGTTGAATCATATGTGTGCTGTAAACATTTTGTCCAAGACTGAATCTTGTCTGAAATAAAAACCTTTCCGTGTACAGTAGAGGCCTACAGGGGCATTGGCACCGATTTTTGTTGATCTACTGAATGATTCCTGTGGTGCTGCATGTTTGCTAATGGAGATGTAGCCAAGATTATCATCTCCTTTGGGTGTTAGTGACTTCCTTAGATAACCCATTTAAAGGCTTCCTTCTTAGCATTCCACAACCTCCCCACTTCTTCCTTCCCTAAGTGCGAGCATATTTTGTAAAACTTGTTACTATCAGAGATAAAGGTGTGGTTTTCCATTTCTTGCACATTGTCCAAACCTATTGGAAGATACAATTTTTCTTGACTTTTGGGTGAAAAAAGAATAAGGATTGTTAGTAGTAGAAGGTACTTATGCAGCCAGAGGGTATGTTTTTGGAAACTTCTCCCTGCATGTATGTGTTATCAGGAGGGATGTACAGTATCCTAACATTTGTTTCTATGTTCACTGATGTTAGGAATGTGATAAACTCACCAAATGGGTGTGTGAACAAAGTTATGAAAACATTGCTTTAGATCTATTTAATTTTGCCTAAATCTGTGAAAGAATCTACACTGACTACAGTTGTTATTTTTCAGGATAATTATAGATACAAGTTAAGATTGCTTGAGTGCTGAAATTACTTTCACATGTAAATAAATATAGATATCTTTGCAAAATGGGTGATGAAGATCTATAACATGAAAGACAGTCTTTAGCATTGGATTGAACTCTTCTTACAAGACTCATTCTGAATTCTCTTGTACTACTGTATTCCGTCAAGAAGCTTACAGCCTTAGTGCCCAATGCAAGCCTATGTTTCCTACAGAAATAAAAGCATCTCGTGATTAAAATCTGATCGTTGGGTTGTTTTTTTCCTGTTGCGTTTTGCGGTCTGGGTTAGGCAGTGTTTCTTCTTCATATGGTATGACAAGACCAGGCACTGGTCTTTTGTGTGGTGGCTTTTGTGCCACCAGAAGGAAGAGCCCTGGATAGGCTGTTTTCTTCCACGTTTGAAGGGTGGAAAGGATGGTGACAGGGAATATGCAGCCATTGCCACAGCAATTCGGTAGCCTGTGTGCTTTTTCCAGCACTGTTTGGATATGACCAGGGAGTACGTTTGCAGCCTTGGTAAATATTTAGCCGTAATTATTTTCTCTCAGCCATCACCTTGAACAGAGATTTCTGTTTCTTCTAATCTTGGTGCCTCAGGCAGAGCAGAGCAGGGAAGGACAGTGTGTGCTGGAGCAGTCACCCATGCTGCCATCTCGTCATCCTTCTGCCTTGTGCCAGGGAAGTGACAGGGGGACATACAGACCACCGAGGTAATAGGCTGAGCAGCTGTGGTTTAGTCCATCCTGATGTTGGGGAAGTGGGTTGAAGCAGCTGCCACAGAACCTCTAGTGAAGAATAAATTTCTGACAGGATCAGGCCACCATGGTGCTCCCTTAGTGCCCCTTCCCATACTGAAGAGAGAACTGAATTTTGTTATTCCAGATTGCCCCTTTCTACTTTGCATGAGCCCAGGAGGCTGGAATGCATGTCTTCAGCATGTGGGGATTGATGTTCTGCAAATCAGCATTTTCCCAAGCAAAAGAAATGGACCAGTGTCAATAGTAAGTTTTATTCACTGATTGTTAGTTCTACAATTTATTAAAAGCCTTTGTATAGCCAGTTAATTTCCACCAAAAATTGTATTTAATATTAAAATATTTCCCTATCTAGAAGTAAGAGTCCCATTTATATTCTCAGGATTTAAAATACAGAAAGGTAAAGAAGAGAGTGCCTTGAATCATTAACATTTAATTTACCTTCCATTCACGTGTGGTGTGCATTAATATAATATTGTTCTGTTCAGGACATGAACTGCATGACAAAAGTGTCTCTCTGCTTGTAGGGGGGTTTAATTTCTTTTCTCTTTGTTGTTTTCTTACATCTGGATAACTTTGGCGTTTTTTCCCCGAAAGTTGGAGAAGCCTTTATGTATTTATATTTTAGAAAAAGCGCATTTAAATGTTTGTGTCTGAAATGCTATCTTTCTAAAAGCAGTTCTGTATAGTAGATAGTCAGAAGTATAGTACTGGTATCCCTCTTACAGTATTTGAGTTTCAGAATAAAATAGTAACCAAATACTTGATGAGCTCATGGATTATGGATCTTGAGGGTCGTATGTTTGGTGTCTGAAAAACATTGGCTTTTTTAAAAGGGTGTCCTTTGTAGTGATGGAGATAATGCTGGTGAGCTTTAATTAGTATTTCATTAAGTAAAAGGTTTTTTTTTCAGAAGCTTTTGTAGATTTCTTGTGCTTAAATAATATTTTGGGTTTAGAATGGAATGAACATTAAGGAGTGATACATTTTAAGTACATGAACAGTCTTCCAGTATGCAAAATCCCCCATTTTGTTTCCTTTGCTAGGTTTTCTTTTGATTACAGATGGCCTGTGTGATAGTTGCTATAGAAACCAGACCATTTTACTTCAATCTCTCTCTGTTGCTATGGTGTGCAGAGAGCTGCTATGTGTAAAGTGTCATTTAGATTTTTTTGTGATACTCCATGTAATAGTTAACTTGCAATCAATACTCTCTAACAGCAGATAGGGTAATGTGACATGCTAATTAATGCTTTCTGCCACCAACTGTTGGATTCAACAGTTTGGCAGAAATTAGTTGCAAAGTTAGTTTAATGAATTCCACGGATACAGCTTTCTTTAAATGCTCTAATATTAGAGGAAAATAATTCTATTAACTCACTGTTAGGCGGAATTGTTTTTCTTGCCATAGCACGCTCCTTAACTGAGTGTATAGAAGGCACCCAGAGGCTCTGAAGGCAGAAACCTCAGGTCTGCAGGGAGGCTACACCAGCCAAAGAAGCTGGTTTTGCAACCTGCAGTTGCCAGTGACAGCTGTAGCCTTCCGGCAGTTCCCAAAGGCGGCACCCGTCGGGACCGCTGAGTGTGAATAAGCTGGAGCGCAGCTGTCCTGGCCTCCAACCTTCATCCTTCTGCCAGCCTGAAATAAAACCAGTGTGGGGTAGGGTGTAAGACTTGTAACACTTCCGTGTTGCACTCTTCATAACTGGATTTGGCAACTAAAAATTAAAATTAAATCAGTTTCTTCAACTGTGACTTCAAAAATTAAATTTTCAGGAAATGTTCCAAGGGTGGCATGAATGAGTCCTCAGTGATGATGATGATCCTGTCATTACCCCGAGGTGAAGATGAGATTATTTTTCATGCAGAATAGTTGTATCCAGAACAAAAGTGTTGAGTGAAGCAGCTTAGTGAGGATATCTAATACATGGCAAATGTTCAGTGACCAGTTGCCTGTTGCCAGACCTAGTTTAGTAGTAGCTCCTACCTGATTTATTTTGCTCAAACGCCAATTGCCAATGCTACATAAAAGTAACAGAGCTTGCTCTGGATCTGAAATGTCAGCAGGAGTCCCCAGGTTAGGAGCATAGTGGCTCTTTGCCTCCCCTCTGGGATGACCAGTCCTGGGGGAACAGTTTGCAGCTGTTGGGGTGGGCTGGCACAGCACCCTGTCCTGCAGCGGCGGTGTGTTCCCCTGGAACACACTCTGTGCAAATGAAGAGAGTTTTAGAGGGATTTCATTTGTTCCCAAGTACTGTCACGCCAGAGAGGCTCCAAAATCCTCATTCCACTTTCCCTGCACAGTTTCAGTAATACACAGCAAGGAGTGTTTAGGTGATGCTACCTACGTCCTGAAGCTTCATCAAGCCCCTGCTCTGTGACCTGTCTCTTCAGCTGGGAAAATGGTACCATCAGGGTGCATCTGGGTATGGCTTTGGTAGAGTTGGTTCAAGGGAGAGACTTTGAGTCATGAAATGGAACTCATTTTGAGGCAGAAAAGCTTGATGACAGTCCCTTTTCAGATGTCAAAAATTCTTTAATATTATTTAACCTCCAGTAAAGTAGAATAAAGAAAACTTTTGTTCTGTTAGGAGTGGTTTTGGGAAGTGACCTGTGCTCTCTGTAAGTGCAGTGAGATAAACTTTTGTAAACCTCAGGATCCCCTTTTCAGATGTGAAATGTTCTTTAACATTTTTAACCTCAAGTTAAGAAGAATAAAGAAAACTTTTTTGTTCTGTTGAGAGGAGTTCTGGGGAAGTGATGTGTGCTTTTTAATGTGCATCTTTTCAAGATGAACATTATCATCCCTCAGTGTCCTGAACAGACCAAAGTCCACCCTCCAGAAGTCGTAGGCAGAGGTTTTCTTGACCCCCTTCTTTATTTCTTCCAGAATCAAAAACTCTTTATCACTTTGTGGCTGCTGTGCCCAAGATGAGCTCCAACCACCACATCTCCCAACAGCCCTTCTCTGTTCGTAGACAGCAGGTCTAGTGGAGCACCTTCCCTGGTAGGCTTGCCTGCCAGCTGTGTCAGGAATTTGTCTTCCACACACTGCAGGAACTTTGAATACTTTCTCCTCTTCACTGTGCTGAGTTTCCAGCAGACATCAGCAAGCTAGTCTCTCACAAAAACTTCATCTTGTTTTTTTTCAAGGCAATAAATATATGGAGTTAAATGTGGTGAATTTAATTTTTTCTTAATGTGATTTACGGTGCTGAAGTTGAGTAGCACGGATGCCAATTACCTGCCATCGAAGCACCTGAATCAGGAGGTAGTCATGGCACTTACACTTTCCACTGTTTTTTGGGGTTTTTTAATCACTTATTTTTCTGTTTTTGTAACTGAGCCTACTTTGTTCTTGTAATTAAGCCTAAACCTTAATAATTGAAACTTATTGTTTATTAAAAAAATACAAATTTTTGCTTCTTGGAGAAACATTGGATCACGGAGCTTTGAGTGCAAAGCACAGTTCTTGATTCTGCGAGAGAGGGATCTGTCTAACATGTTGAACTGGCTTCTAAATTGCACCCTTTCCAACACAGATGTACAAATGGGACTCGCAGGGTTTGTATTTCACATGGGTGCATTGCTGAAGGAATGGGAACTGTCTGTCACAGTCTGTAAGGACTGTTGTATTCTAATAATATGGATTTTCACTGTTGTAATACTTTGTTAATATTTACAAAGGATAGGATAAATTCCATTAAGGAGCCAATACTGTATTGCAGACCCTTTAACAGTAAAATAAATGCACATTTCAGCATAATTTTTCATATTAAAATTTAAAATCTTGTTTAACTATTAAAAAAATTAAAAATTAAATCACCCAAGGTTCTACAGGATTGAGAAAAGCTGTCTGAAGTTGTTTCTGTAAGAGTTAAAATTGAAATGGAGGGCAACATATGTTTTTGTTCTACCTCATTCATTCATTTTTTGTTATTGTTGTATGTGAGGTAATGAAAATGAAAGACCTCTAATCTAGATAATTGAGCCTAGTCATCCAAGATGTATTGAGAATCTGACATCTGGAAACATCAGGGTATATTAATTTTGTCATTTTAAGTGGTTATGGTTTAAAGGACACTACTAAGATTGCTGTGCTGTGTTTATGGTTTGGACTGTTTCCAAAATCAATCTTTGTCTTAAAATGTATGTCCATGTGGGTAGTATTGAAGGTAGGTATGCAGATCAATGCTCATAGGGTATCGTGAAATATAATTCAGAGATTGTTCTTAAAAAATTAAGGGTTTTTGTTTTATAAGTCAGGATTGAGTTGCTTCTTTGTATCACTGTTATCTAGAGGAAACAGTAATGAACTGTGACTTCTGTGGTTACTATGATTTTTCTGAGTCACACATAATGAGTTCTTGAGCAGGAAATGTTACTTGCACCATGCTGGTGGAAATAATTTTCAGTTATTGACTGGAATGCATTTAACTATATTATTTTGGGCATGTCTTGATAATTTTGAGTATAGTTTTGCTTTTTGTAGTTATGTAGCAACTAATGTAGCAATTAATGTAGTCTTTACAGATGAAGTATTTTTCATTTATTTCTTGTAAGTTAAGCCTGTTTGTACTATTTAAGTTCTTAAGTGATTTGTTAAAACACCTAACAGCCAACAAAAAAACATTAAGGAGTTTTTTTAAGACTTTTAAAAGGCTCCAAGACCCTTTTTTAAGTCTTTATGTACAAGACTGCTTCCTACAGGGATTTCCTTTATACCTCAAGGAAGGCTGTTGCATTTCTGTTTTTCTGGTTGTCTTTATCCCTCTTCAGCAAAAGTGAGACATCTTTTGCGTCTTTGGTTGTGATGAGCTGTACTGGCTTTTAAAAACCCAGAGAACATTGCCGTAAAGTTGGAGTAGGACTGCAGGATGTCTTTATAGGGTCAGAAGAGCAAGAGCTTACTGCTGCCACTTCAGGGAGAGACATCTAGTGTCTGGTTGCAAATTAGCACTGAAATAACCTCTATTTTTTTTTTCTTGAAGAAAGGTTAGACTCAAAATAGCGCCTCAAGAGCAAAACCACAGAATCATACCAGTAGTGCAGAGATTTTGTTTTTATTTTTAAGAGATGCTTGATGTAGTAGTGCTTTATAATGAACTGTAAAGGTAGGTTTCTTTTACATTTGTCTCAGTAGAATACAAGATGTGGTGTTGGGTATACACGTATTTCTAGAAGTGAAAGTTTCTCTGTTGAAGAGTTGAGTCAAAGTGGAATGAAGCTGCTCAGGAAATCATATTTATTGCATCTTTGCTGGAAATGGTTGTAGGTCTAAATCATTTGCTTCTGAGTGTGGAATTGACTTTAGTGGCTCGGCATGCTGTGAATATTAACTGAACAGCCTTTTTATCAGTTTGTTGATTAATATTTTATTTATTATTAGTGATAGAGTTCTGGTTGATTTTACTAATGGCTATCTTCTGTCCTGGTGCTTTTTTTCCCACTTTATACTACTTCTAAAAATTACTTTGCAATCTCTTTGGAATTCATGCTTTGCTCTGTTTGAGTTCCTTGAAGTACTGTGCACAGTTAGGAGCAACGAAATTTATCAAGTATTACAAATAATATCTCAATAAATATTCTAGATGATGAAAAGTAGACAAGATTAAACTAATGTAATGTGTTGGGGTTTTTTGTTTGTTTTGGTTCTTTGGGGTTTTTTTGTTTCTTTTGTTTAAGGAAAAGAAATGGAAAATATATTTATAACTTAAAAAAAAAGGGAAAGGAAAAATATCCATACTTGTTTTCTTCCAGAATTCTGGAGCTGTTTTGGGTTAACTTTAGCATTCCCACCATTGCTCAGTGGTTACAATTTTTGTGTAAGATATAGCAAACAGAACTAAATTCCTGTAGCGGGTTGAATTTAGAAACCGGGGGGGAAACACTAATTTAGTGTAGACGGTTTTACTTAATATTTTTTTTGTGTGAGACAAAAATTAGGAGAAAACAAAGCAGGCACTAAACTTGCAGAATATAAGAGGTTTATTCAACAGACAAGGAAGNGAGGGGGCCCGGCCCGGCCCGGCCCGGCCTAGCGGGCCCTGGGCCCTGGGCTTTTAGGCCACCCCTCCGTTCCTTTAAAGTTTCCCCTCCCAGCAACCCAGCCCGTGCTGCGGCGCTGAAAGTAGAAGGAACGGAAGAGACAGAGACAGGGAGGGCGGCCAGCCCGGCCCAGCCCGGCCCGACTCAGCGGGCCCTGGGCCCTGGGCTCTTAGGCCACCCCTCCGTCCCGTCTCAACACCCAGCTGAAAAGCAAAAAACCTCCCCCAAGTTCTGCCTTTTCACGCAATTTTAACATGTAACATTGAAAGAAACGTAATTGAATTAACAGGTTGTCTGTCAATTCAGGTCAACCCACTACAATTCCAAATCAAAGTTGGAGGAAACAAAACTTGCTTTGCTCTATTTTAACAAAAATGGTGAGTATACTGTTGAGATTCCTAGTGGCAATTGAATCTACACGATTTGCTGGAGCATAATATAAATTAAAACAGCAAGTCCATAAACGTGCTTGACAACTAATTTCTTCATTCAAGAGAAAACTGCCTCCTCCTTTGTTTGATGCCAAAACCATTTTGTGCCTATTGTGTGTGTGGCAGCAGCTGTATAAAATGATTTCCTATACTGTGAATGCAGTTAATTGCTGCAGCTATCGTTTCCCTTGGTGGAAGAAAAGCCCCATGACATCTGAAGGGGAATGGAGAAAAGGAAAAAAATCCTCTCAGGATTGGAATTGTGATTGTGGGTTTGTTTTCTCCAGTCTTTGTCAAGGTAGGTTGGCTCTGAGAACATAAGCCTTCCAGTGAGTTGAAGGTTGCTGTCTTTGTGATGAATGCAACGCCAACAATGTGACATCTGTGAGCAGATGCTCATCTCCATGAGTCATTGATGGCGAGTAGTGCTCTTGGTTATTCTAAGACATAGGGCTGTGTTGAGAAATCTTTTTCATGAGATGCATCTTTCTCCGCAGTGTGGATCTGTTTGCCACTTTATTAGCACTGTCACTTCTGTCCTTAATTTACTGAGAGAAGTGGCAGCTTAATGTGTAAGAGGCACATCCTCTTTCACCTAGCCTGCAAAAGTCTCAAGATGCTCAAAATGTGAAAGATATGTTGGGCTCTCTTCCTAGCTCCTGTTTACCCTGCTTACTTTCCTGAAGATTAAAATCAGGGAACAGACTAATGTATAGATTTTACCCTCTATCTTTGTTTTGCTTTAATCTTTTTTGGCATTTTCTACCAATAAAATAATTATAAGAATGGGTAGATATGTAAAACGAAAATTTTCAAATTGATTATTAGTGCTCCCTTTAGGAACCACAGTTGAGTTGTGTTTCAAAAGAGAAAGTGCTGTAAATTCAGAACTAGTTTCAATCCCTGGTATAAAAAAGTAAAGCTCCAAAATATTTTAATTCCCCTTCTGAATATTGTGGATTTGTTAATGTCTGGGTTTTTTTCAAAAATCAGCTTGCAAACATACTATGTTGATTATTGGTGTCACATTACAGACAAGCTGGAGAGCGTGGCTAAGCATGAAATGTGCAAACTTTCCTGTATCTGTGATCCTGGACAAATAGAATTTGGGACACATCTTTCTGACTCATTTAAACTGTGAATGAAACCAGGCTGGCAGTCGTCCAGGAGTAGGCATTTGGTGTGTGCCCCATGACAGTGGTGTTTAGCCTGTTACCAAGTGTCACAACTTACCTGATGCTACGCAGGAACACATCTACAATTGATCTGAATCCAGCTGTACTCTTTGCTAATATAATTTATGTGCTCTATTGTAGCCAAAGCAGTATGCAGTCGTAGTCTAAATCAGCCATTTTGTAAGTGAGGTAAACTGCGCTATGAATCCTCTGTGAAAAAACAGTGAGGATATAAGATCGGTCTTGGGAAGTTATTTTTGTCTTTCAGTCCTCTTTCCAAAAGGTATTAATTATTGCACGCTGTTAGGTGACACCTAACTTCTGCCCTCTGCAATATGTGAAGGAAATTCTGTCAAGCCTATGGCAATCATCTTTTTTTGTAAGAGGAAAAGTTCTAAAAGGAGTGAATGATGTCAAGGGATGACAGGAAGCAAGATTTATGTAACTGCTTGTAGTGACCTGGTAAAACTGTGATGAGAAGAGCAGAAGTACTGTATTGCTGTTTAGAAGAGCTATAGCATACGTTTATGGAAGAGATTGTCCTCAAGTAAGGACACACACTCCTGAATTAGCAGAAGTTAAGATTTTTATGCACTGTGAAGAGTAGGTGAGAGACTGGAGGGGATAGCGGAACATCTTTTTGCATAAAGATTTGTGCTGTTTTGACTTTCATGAAGCAGAGATTGAAATACCAGCACTGATGTAAAGCACAGAAGTGGGAAAGGGTATGCTGGCCTCTCTTTGCCCTTTTTTAAGGGCATGACCATTCATGACCAGCCTCAGTGGTGGTGTTGAATGGATTAAAATTAGATATTCTTGGGCCACCCAAAGCCTTCTCCCAGGGATAATTTAAAGTGGGGTAGACTGGATCATCTGCTCCAGAAGCAGGTCCCAGTTCTGGAACTCCTGCGGATTTTTTGCAGGGGTGCAGCAGTGCCAGGGACTGGCAGCGCATGGTCAGGAGGCGATGTGTCCTGTCCCCAGCTCTCCTGTCACCCCAGCAGTCACTTCCCATCCAGGCTGGACTGCTGGCAGGTGTGGGAAGGGGCTTGTGTTTGCTCATCTGGGAAGGATACTGATGCCAATTCCCAGTCTTTCCCTGGGGAGGGGGTGGTGTGCAGTTGGAGAGCATTTGGCTGGCTGACAGCAGGGCCCTACAGGATATTAAGCTATGTTGTAAATTAGTAAAGTTGGTGCAAGGGAGTTTAAGTTCTGGCTTTGAAACAAAGATTTTGCTTTCACGGCACACCATATTTTTATTTTATTTTATTTTAATTAAGTAGTTTAAGAATACAGAAACTGAACATTTCATTATAGATCAAGCAAAAGGTTTGGGGTTCTTAAAACATTATTTTGTGAACTATTCATGTCTGTGTAAACAGTTTGATTTTTCCTTTTATTGCAACCCAATTTACTTTCTTAATCTGTAACAGTACAAAAACTATTTTACAAAGGACATGGTTTGAATCCTGGCACCTTTTTAGTCATTTGCTCATGTTACTTTTCAGAATGGAGCTTCTACTTTTTGTTATTTTAGTCATCCTTTCATGTCAATCATTACACTCATTTCAGGATTCTAAGTGGCGTCTACAAGGAAGTGTAGTGGTATTAGCAGCACAGAGCACTACAGTTTGTTTCCTATATCATACTTTTGTTTGCAACTGGTAACAGTTTTTGACTTGATTATGCCTCTAGGAGAAAAAAATATATAGTGACATGCTATATTTCACAATAATGGGCGATATTCTTTATGATTTATATGCTGCATGGCTATAAGACCTGCACTCCCTCTTCTGCTACTCTTTCCTCATTCCAGTCTGTTTGAACTCCTGATCACTCTGTTATCAAAACAACATGCCATCCAAACAGAGAAGCCAAGATTAGTCAGGCTTAAGTTATCATGTATGGAGTCTGTCTCAGGCGACAAGGGCTTCCTGACGCCGCATCAGGTTTCAAGCAAAGTAGGACTGCAAGTTTTAAAGTGTTTTCATTTCCAGAGAAATTCTTTGGTGCCATCTGAATTCTTCCAAGCAACAAGTAGCTGGAGGAAGTAGAGATTTCATTAGTTAATACCCCAGGGATGTCTTATTTGAGTTCATGAGATGTGCCATCTGGAAATTCTTGTTCCTTCACATGTTGCGTACTTTTTTGGACACTGAAGAGTTCCAAGGTGCTTTATTTGAGTTGCTTTGGAAGGGCCTAAAATAAAATGGGGAGAAATATTTGAAAGTCTCTATTGAAAATAAATAAATAATAAAAAAATCTGTTTCCATCTGAGTTGCCCAGGTTACCCTTCTTTGCTGTGAAATCAGTCCAAGCCTTGCTGCTCCTTACTGCTATCCTCTAAGCACTGCCTCTTTTGCTTCTACTTTTCATCCATTTATCCTTTAAAATTCCCAGTAAGTCACCTTCAGAAACATATCCTCTCTCCCTCTCCTTTTTCCTGCCCCCCAACCTTTACCCACCAGAGTCTTCAGTGTGGTCCATGGGAACTGTGGGAACATAGCCAACTCCAGACAAGAATACTCAGCACAACCACTGTGACGTTTTCATCCTTGCCTTGTTTGTCATGGGATATGTTTGCTGGGATGAAACTTGAGGTCTCCTGGTTCAGCTGGGTTTTGGTTGCAAAACGCTAATTTGGGAAAAGTCTCTGATTTGGCAGAGCCCGAAGGGTGGCACAGGTGTGCCTTGTGGTTCACTGTCCCTCTCTGCCTCCTACCCTGTGACCCCGGCCTTGGAGCTCAAGGGCTTCCGGGCTTTCATTGTCTGGGATATGGTACTGCCCACAGAGCCATGGCTGGGGAACCCACATCCCCACAGAGACTGGCAAAGCTCAGAGAGTGCCACAAAACCGGTAGCAACGTGTGGTTTTTCACTTGCCATTGCGTCATGCAGACATTCTTTTCGGGTCTTGGGTCAGTTTGGAGAAGAATGTTTTGAATTACTGTAATGAAGTGTGCTGAAATTTTAATAATAAAGTAGGATTTATTTTGCTATTTCAAAATCTTTTCAAATATATTTAGCCTTAGTTTCTAAGGCATTTTGTCCAAAATTTAGGCCCTTTGTGTAATGGTTGCCATGTTTATCCCTTAGTGTTTCCTATAGAATCTACAGTTTCTTTTTACTTGGCTACTCATTTAAGCAAATCTGTAGGAAATTAATGCTTAGTGAGGTCAAATACTATCAAAACTGGCAAATGAGCCCAGGATAAAGAGGGAGACATAAGTTTCATTTTATTAGGAAACCTGTCTAAAAGGAGATTGTTTGTTCATTCTCTTTGGTTGGAAATAGTGAAATATTACCCATAATTTGCAGAAAATCCACTCATATTGCAGCAGCTGCTTTTATTGTACTAGTTATTTTCCTAGAAGAAAAATGTTTTAAATAAGCTGTGAGATATATTTCAAAAAAGAAGCTTGTGGTTTTGTTTGCTTGTTTGTTTTGTAAGAAAGAATTATCACTGGGTATCTGAACTTCTTAAAAAATGTGGTTTGTGTTGCATTTGAACTTTTCCATTCCTTATTTTATGGTTTGCCAATCAGTAACAACACAATTCAGTAGAAATGTATTAGACAGCTGTTTTCCAAAAGTCCAACAAGTTTGGTAATTATGAAGGAAATATTAAAAGAGGGCTTTGGAAGTTAGTGAGACTATAGTAAAAGAAAAGTTTTGTTATGCCTTTTTTTTTTTTTGTTGCGCTGTGTTTATGTTTACTTTTCTTAGCAGTGCATTCTTAAAACTTTCCAGCATCCTAATATCCAGAAAAGCTTCACAAAACATTTGTAAAGCATCATGTAATTGTCTTTTGAATACATTTATTCTTTGGTTAGTAATAAGGACAGATTTAGAAAAACAGACTTCAATAAAAATTACACTGGTTATATCCTCGCTCACAGCACAGAAGCAGCAGAGCATTACTTTCCCATTGTTTTCTAGAAGCTGAACATTAGGTAGTATAAGAAATGGAGATTATAAGTTCTTTTTTTAAGCAAAAAGACTGCTGCAAGTTAAGTTTAGGCAAAATTCTGTGGCATTTTGTGTATTTAGTCTTTGTAGAATCAGAGCATGATTGAAATAGGAAGGCATAACTGGAGATCATTGAGTCCAGCCATTTGCTCAGTGAGGACTCAGCTAGAGCTGTTTGGCCAGGGCCATGTCCAGGAGGGTTTTGAGTATATCCAAGAGTGAAGACTGTGTGGTCTCTCTGGGTAACCTGTTAAAATTGCTTGACCACCCTCACTGTAAAATAGCTTTCTAATAATTAACTGGAATTGTTTGTGTTTCAGTTTGTGTCCATTGCCTCTTGTTCTGTCATGGGGTGTCAATGAGTTGCTGGTGCTCTTTACGATGTCCCTTTTGGTATGTAAACATATGGATAAAGACTCTTCTCTAGGCCGAACATTACCAACTTCCTGCCTCTTGTTTCGTGTAAGGTGCTCCAAGCCTTTCATCATCTTCGTGGCCCTTGGCTGGACTCACTGTAGTAGGTACATGTATGTCTTGATGATGCTGGGTTTCTCTGGGGAGGAAAATCTTCTGAAGGAAAGAAGGTTTGCAAGATTATGCCCTGTTTAAAGTGTGTAATGAACTCCACACCTCATAAAGGTGCTGTGAGTGAGTGATTTTGAAGCCTCCTGAGATACAAGGACTCTGTGTCCTCGCTGTGGACATTATTGTAAGCTGCTTCCAAGTTACCTGTCAGCAGACTCCTGCTTTTTTAGGGGCTGAAAAATAAGGTAGCCAGCTGTGAGAGTACCTTGCTCTGTCTCTCATGTACTCCAGAAACTGGACTGCTCAAATGTGCTCAGCTGGTGCCTTGTTCTTTTGTTCCTCTTTTATCATTCCCTCCTCCTTCCTCACATTGCGCTTTGGATAGAGACATGCAGCAGTTTAGGTTAAAAACTCAGTGCACTTCTGGCTGCTTCTTTTAGTCTCTTCTGTGACACAGAAGCTCATAGAAGCTCTTAGCTGTGTCACTGTAATCAGTGGTTTACTGACATGTTAGATGGCCCCCATCTAGGGATGGGAGTGGATGCTACTGAGCAAAAATACATTCCACATCTACTGCGTGTAGCTGGTAACTTTCCAAGGGGGCAGTGCTCATTGCTTTGGAATGACTTGTCCTCGGTCTGGTTTATTCTGTTTCCTTTCCTCCTTATTTTGAGAGGGATGTTTCTTAATGACTGTCACATCAAAGAAAATGCAAACTAAATAGTGATGATACTCAGCATTAGATCTTCCCCCTTTGCTGTAAAGAATGCGATCAAAACTGTTGAGCATTTAGTATCTGCAGTGGTTGTCTTGCATTCCTTCTTCCCAATCTCACTCCCTTGTCATGCTAGAGCCCCACTGGCTTGTAAAGAGCTTGATATGACATTAGCTTACCGTTAGAACACACACTCAATACAGTAAGTTTATAATTTTCTGACTGGTTAAGTAGTTTAGCCAAGTCAAAAATCCTTGGCTGTGGTGTTCCTCATACTTCTATCTTGGAGCTAAGCAGATTTTTCCTATGAAACAGTAAAAAACAAGCCAGGATCATCCTGCCTTTGTTCACTCTTTGGACACTTCCTGCTTTGGACACACATGCTGGTTCATGATTTTTTTTTTGGTAGAGGGAGATACTAATATTGTGAGTAGATTTTTATTAAGTGATGGCTCAGTAGTTCTTTGGGAACCGTGGGACAGGAGAGCTCTTCTTGCAAACTTTTTCCTTTAACATGAGTTCCAGATGAGTCAAATGGGGTTTGCTTTGCAGTATATTTGTGGAGAGTTCGTGGATCAACTAATGTTCATTTCATGTCACTTTTAGCTGTATTGGAGGTACCACTGAATCCAGTGCATTGGGATATGTAAGTGTAGACAGCATGGAATTTAACTTAAAGCACGGATCAACAAGCAGATGTGTTGAAATACAGAGAAAAAATAAGAACTAGCCAGAAAAGGTTAAGGAGAAAAAGTACTAAAAGAAAAGTTTAAAAGACTAACTCTCTCTGTAAAGTATTTGCTGAAATTCAACCAGATGGAGAGTGACTGTGCTGGTTTGAAAGGAAGAAAAGCAGCTTTTATATTAAGAAACATAAGGAGTACTGTGTCTTCTGTAGTCAAAAGATAGCATTACTGTGCCTGCTGTCAAGTCATTGTATGTGTTAATAGGTATTCTCGTCTAAACTTAAAATCTGTGTTCAATATTTTTATTGTTGCCCAGTGCAGTAATTACTTCATGTGATTTCAAGAACATTCTAAAATTATTTTACTATTTTTAAGGATTTTAATAGATGGATCTTTTAAATCCATCCACTTTAAATCACCTACAGATACTGTCATAATATAGGTTTATGATTACTGAATTTAGTTTTTCCTTTACACTTTTTTAATTGAGCCTGTTGTATTCAAATAGAAAGTTTCAAACATTTGGTTCTTTGGCCAACTTTGCCACCTAGCGGCTGTAATTAAATAGAACAGCTCGTTTTCCGTGTTTTTAAAAAAGGTAATGTAACATACTACTGCTGTCAGTTTTTTCTTTGCTTTGAATTATTCGAGGATTTTTGAATTATCATAATATTTAGATGCAACTGAAGCCACTCATAATATGTTATTAAAATAAACACTATTTTCTAGTGTTTAGAAGTTTAGGATGCAAGTACAGGAGAATTCGACACTTTCTTTTTCCTCGTTTTTAAAAAAGTAGTCTGCTCGTAATAGAAACAAAAAAACACCTATCCCTCTTAGAATCTCTTACAAAAAAGTGTCATTTTAGGTCTCTGTTTGTATGTACTGTGGATTGTTTTTCCTTTAATATCCCTGTGGCATATATAAAATAAATTATCCTTCTACAATGTAGAGAGGAGAAACCTGCACCTGCAGTGCTTGTGCTTCTATGAGGCTTTATAGGCAGTCTGAGTCCACAGTAGGAGTAATAAAGACTGTGTAAGTATTGTTTTCTCCTCTTCCACGTGCTCCTAGTTCTGATACAGAACCAGATCCAAAAGAAATTGAAATTATTCTGGCTGTAAAATGCAATTTTGTATGTTGTAGTGCCTATTTTTCTGTGCAATTCTGTTAAAATAGAAACTCTGTAGCAGCTGTTTCCTCAGTCTTCCTACCCTGCGGTGGCACACGTGCTGTGAACAGCTGCAGTAGGCAAGAAGTGTGTGGTGGGTGCAGTAATGAACCCTAAAACCTCTGAACGGGGGTCCACCTGCCGTCTTCTCTCTGGACTGCACAGAGCCACAGGCAAGGCATTTTCCCAACTTGTGTGTAATCTTTGCCAACCCCCCGCCTTTTTTTTTTTTTTTTAATTCAGAAATGTTTCCTTTTGTTTTTTTCTTCCTCATACACTTTGAGCTTACCTTGTTTACACTTAGTAGAAATTGGCCTAAAGAGAGGTGTTGAGGGAAAATTAATCCTTTCAACAGAAAAAAAAGAGCATCTTTATCCGTAACACGGACATTTGAAATTAACAATGATATTTAATTTCAAAATTATGATTGCAGCAAATAGCTTTTTAGACATGAATTACTGTCTTTCAATCTCTCTTGAAATGTCCAGAGAAAAAAAGTAGCTGTTCTCTGAGCAGCAGAGCTACAGAATCATGATATACTTTTTCTCTAAGCCTTTTTTATGTCATATATCCCAATGATTCTTTCTAGGCAAGTGACAGCATGTGCTGTGACTGTTTCAAAGTTATATGTGTGGTGACTTCCCACACATGAAAACATGATGTAGTATTGTGGCAGAGCATGAGATGCTTGTTTATAACTTAGTATGATTTTGTAATTATCAGGGGTTTGTGTGTCTTTTATCCACCTTCTAGTAATTGCCAAGCCTGTAAAAACAAAATATCCTCAAATTTTCCAGTATTTGAATTATATAAACTGACAGGTGGAGAATCTGATGAGGTGGTGAAAGGGAGGAGGATCTGCTGGATAAAAGAGAGAATCACAGAACTACATAAACCTTTGTTCCCTAAGAAACCTCATCCAAAAGGCTGTGAGAAAGGCTATCATGCATCTTGATCAAAATACCGCCAAGAGAGCATTCTGCATACAATAAGGAACTACAATAAGGAACTGAAACTAATAAGAAATAGCATGGACGTCTTCTTAATATTTCATAGCATTCATATTACCAGATTCCATGCAGCAAATTATTTAACTTTTGAAACTTGTTTGATAAATCCTTAAAGTACAGCAATGAGTAGACATAGGATTAGAAAGAAAAGGAGGGGGTGGTACAGATTGTCTCCAATGAGAAAGAAACAAGTCCTTGACTTTTGAGCTGGGGACTAGGGAGAGGTGCTGATAGTGTCTGAGATGGCATGAGAGATGACCTTCACATGAAGGAGAAAACAAAGATAACTGGGTGTAGGAGCTGCCAAGCTGCCAATGTATTAGCTGCATTGCTAATGAGATTTCTGATAACATCTGAACATGCATATGACCTGAACTGGGGGCAAAACATACCTGAGCATTAGAGTTCTCAGGTGGAAACAGTAGGATTGGAGTCAAATTGGAGCAAAGAAGAGAGGATACCACATAGAAACATGTTGTATTCAAATACCTGTCTGGCAGGAAAACCAGAAAAGCAGGTTGCCAGTACAGAGGGTGATGGACCCAAGTACAGAATCACAAGAAAAGAAGTTGCAATACAGTTGATGTTTCTGGATAAAAAGAGACAGATGAACTGCAGAGAAAGGGAACAATGAGGCATAAAGAACCTCAGCTGACATGCAGACAACATGTGTCTGTAAGCAGAAATCCCTTTAAAGAAGACTAGATAGCGTGGCTACCAGATCACATAAAATCTCCTCCTACATGAGAGTGATGGTCCTTCTAGCACAGTAGTCTAACTGTAGTTAAATTTATGCTAGTTAGAGAGTGTTTGAGAGATCCTGTTGACTTTTTGAGGTCCTTTGTTTTCCTAGGTTTTTTGGAGGCCACATCCTTGCCTACTTACATTTGTGCCAGTTTATGTGACTTCTGCCCTTGAATTTGGCCCCTTTTCTCCAGTAGTGTCTGTGGTACTGCCAGTGGTACCAAATTCCAGAATTTTATGTCTGATATTGTAAGAAGTATTTTATTTTGTTTGTTTGACTTTCTGGGAAATCAGTTTCAAACAGGTCAAATGAACTTTAAACTATGACTTGCTGGTTGCAATTCTCTGATGTAAATCTGTAGGAGAACAGCTACAGCTTGGATGATAGCTTGACAGATTCATATAAACCTAGGTTAGTGATCATCTGAAGGAAATTGTTTGTTATGTGTCTTTCAAGAGCTTTTAGCATTGAAAAATGAGCTTGAAAATATTTCAGTTTGCATTATCCCTCTAGATTAACAGGCACAGTAGGGTTTGCATACATTGCTTCCTTTTCAGGATCAATTATGATAACAGTGAGGGACTGTTTTATTAAAGGATGATTTTTAAATTATTTTTCTCAGTAATTACATGTGCATAGATGTTGTGAGTAAGATCTAAATATTGCTATTCAGTACATGTAAACCAGCAAAAATAGCATAGTGATAGATGACTAAATCAAAATATTTCAGGTTAAAAGGGTTTTGCTCTTTTCCAGTCTGTTTAGAAATAGTTGCATGCAGCTTCAGCAGCTTTATAAGAAAATAAAATTAAAAATTGAGCAATACAGCTCTGAGGTAGAGGCAGCCACCATGAAGCTCTCTTAACGAACATGGAGATTCCTTAGCGCTGATATTCTTTTCCAGAGAAAGGTTGGAAGAGAAGACGACATTTGTAACATTAATAGAGAGTCAACAACATTCTTTTCTGATGGAAGACAGGAAGGTGAGAGCCATACTTTTCAAAAGCTCATTGTCAGTGATTAAATCAGCAAACTGTTATTTAAAAATGTTACCTGAATGCAGAATTCTTGAGCTAGTATTGAGTACTTTTTTATATTAAATTTAGTTACTTTTCTTTTTTTTCTGGACAATACAGGTGATATACGGATGATACAGTAGAGTTATCAATTTGGAATACCATTGAAAAAGCAGCTGACTGAAGAACATCATTGTGGTCTTTGGAGCAGTGGAAGAGTTAGGCATCACCAGAAGTAGGTTCTTGAAAAGCCTTGTGAGGAATTGAGTATAGCACATGATCAGTAAAATATCATGCAGAGAAAGATAATACTGCTTGAGAGAAATCATATTCTTAAGTTATTTCCAGCAGTTTCTGAGAGGCAGATTCTTGGGGTTTTTTTCGTCTTCTTGTGTGTAATTTATTGCATAATACATAGGAAATGCTTTGTAAAAGTTGGACTGTTTTTGAGAATCTCAAACAGGTTTTTTACCTGTAACTTTGTAAGCAAAGCACCTTTTTTGATTTGGTTTTGATTTTTAAGGGGAAAGGACTGCATCACTTTCTCTACAGTTCAAAAAAAAAACCGGGGGATTCAGAAACAGCTTATTCTGCCAAAAAGGCTGAGATGTTTTTGTTACAATTTCTCTGTCACCATAGACCATTCCAGTTTAGCATGGATGCTGAAATACTTAAAATGTTTTATTTGTAGGTTACTGAGTGGCTTTAAAATATCTCAAATCAGTTTCTCTGAAGTGCTTAATGTTAAATGGAAATAAGTAAATTAATCTATTTAAAAACTGACCAATATGCCAAAAACATTTAGCTTAAAATAATACATTATTTCACAAACATTGACTCAGATAAACTGCTAAGAAGTGAGCTTGAAAAGCTTTAAAAGGATTACGATTAGAAGAAAATTAAATGTTTTGATGTAAATTTAGGAATCAATTCACATACTTAGAATGAAGTTGTTATGATAGCACTGGTAAAATCAGACCTAAATGCGTGTGTAAATGTTTAGAGGGAGAGGCCAGTGGTTTATGCTGACTATACATACCACAAAGCTGACATCCCAGAAAATTGGATCTTAGTAATCTTTTAAGAGTCACGGATTGGGGAAGGTTTGTAGGGACTGGAAGAAAGCAAATATAACCACAGACATCATGAAAGGTGAGAAGGAGAAGAAGGAGGATCTGGGGAGCTACAGGCTGGTCACCTTTACCTCGATCCCTGTGAAAGTGCTGGAGCAAGTCCTGTTGGAAACCACAATTAAACATGAAGGATAAGTAGGTGACTGGGAGTAGTCAGCACACATTTACACAATGTCAGTCAGGCTTGACCACCTTGACAGCCTTTTATGATTAGATGAATGGCTTAGACGACAGGGGTAGAAGAGTGGATGCTGGTTATCCTGTGTCTGGTGAGGTTTTACAAGCTGTTTCCCAGCACATCCTCATAGACAAAATGATGGAATGAGTAAGTAGATGGTGAAGTGGATTGAAACTTGTCAGAACTGCCAGACTAAACTGTATTCAGCAGCATGAAGTCCAGTCCAGACTGGAGTCCAGTCACTAGTTTTGTGCCCTTGGGGTGGTCCTGGAGCCAGTACAGTTTAACCTCTTCATTAATAGTCTGGGTGATTTATGCAGAGCATATTCTCAGCCAGATTGCTGATGCTACAAAAGTGGGAGAAGTGGGTGATGCATCAGAGGGTTGTGCTGCCATCCACATGGACCTCAACAGGCTGGAGAAATGGTCTGACAGGAGCCTCATGAAGCTCAACAAAGGGAACGGCAATGTTGTCCACACAGAAGAAAATAGTCCCATGCACCCGTATAGACTGGGGCTGATAATCTACAAAGCAGCTTCGTAGGGAAGGCCCTGGGATCCTGGTGGGATCCGGGCGAGCATGAGCCAGCAACTTGTCCTTGCAGCAAAGGACACCAGCCTTCCAGGCTGTGCTAGAAAAAGTGCTGCCAGCAGGTAGGAGATGATCTCTCTCTGCTCAGCACTGGTGAGACACATCTGCAGTGCTTCATCCAGTTCTGGGTTCCCCAGGACAAGAGGGACATGGACATTCTTGAGTGAGTCAATCCAAGAGCCACAAAGTACAGGCAATTGCAGTTAAGTGTAAGATAAAGCGCTTTTTTTTTTCCTGTGGAGATGGTCAAGCACTTTAACAGGTTGTCCAGAGAGCTTATGGAGCCTTCGTCCTTGGAGATAACTTGAAACTTGGATATGGCCCAGAGCAAACTGTCTCAGCTGAGTCTGCTCTGTCCAGGGGTTGGACTCAATGATCTCCAACACTGCCTTCCTACCTCAACCCTTTAATGGATAAATTGAAATAATAATTCAATGGAACTTAACTTTTAAAGGATCCTGAAGGAAGCATAGGGTGGTCAGTCATTTTTTCTGTGACTTTTTATAGAGGGTTTGGAGGGGGTAGTTGTGTCTCATGTTTTGGGTTTTTCATCCAGAAAAAGGATTCAGCATGATTTTATTCTGTCATTGCTCTCTTTTAGAGTGTATACAATGCCATTTGAGGTAGCTAGGGAAGCAGTGCCTTGAGCTTGCTGGCACTGAACTCTTGGGATCCATCTCATTATCTCTGGACAGTCACTTGATCACATTATGGAAGATCTGGCTATGAGCTTCAGTTGACTGTGAGCTGGCAGAGGCTTCACCCAGACAATGCTGGTTAGCTGAAGAAACCAATCAGAGTAAATGATAACAGTTCCCTGACAGCCTCTTTTTCTTTCCTCACCCTTCAGTTTATATAACCTGTGAAATGAAGCACTTGAAGAGAATACAAATAGCTGTATCACTCATTTACGTTCTAAAGGTTCATTCCTATTTCACTTTTCATGCCAGCCTGTTCATTTAATTTCAGATAAGAACTTTTGTCCTTTCTTCCATGCTCTTTCAGCATTGGAGAAGCTGCATCTAAAAATTGAAAAATTAGCCTCACTGATTATTTCAAAACACTTCTAAATTTTCTCCTTATTTATTGTACCTGTTGGTATATGTTTCACTGTTTTTCCTGCTCCCCAAGTGCCTGTACCAGTCTTTTAAATGTTTTGTATGTGTCTGATAAGCTCCTTTTTTGAAGGTGCTATCATTTTGCCCTGTATGCAAAAATAAAATCAATCCCTGAGTACATTAACCTTGGTATTGTCTTAATGATAATGGCTAACTAAAAGGTCATTTCAAAAACACATCACAAGTAAAACAAGACTCATAGATTTATTTTTTTCAGTGTCAGAGCAGGGCAAAAATACCTTTTACTGGCTTGGTAGTTTTCTGTCTTTTAGTGAGGTTTTCAGGGGTTTAAAATTATTTTTTTGTGTTACATGCCTTGTTACACTTTCAATTTAAGGTAGCATGGAGGGTTTTTCATTTAACAGAAAATGTAAGTGGTCTGATTCTGTATTCGCTGCATTGTCCTATGGGGACTGTGGCAAAGTCATATTTGCTGAACATAAAATATTACTGGATTTCAATTACAGATGAGTTTGACTTGGACATACTTATGTCCCTTCTATCCCCATATAGTCATCCTTTTCTTACCTCTCCATAAAAAGCTACACAGACTCACATTTAAAAAATTGTCTTTGGTTTGTCTTTGATGTAGAGTCAGGACAAATTATTTTAGTAATTGGGAGTAGAAAGGGAGAGAGACAAGCAAACAATTTTCCTGTGTTGAAAGGAGAGATTTTATGGTTAAATTATGAAGTCTTTGGTTGTGAGAATAGTTGCAGACTAACTTGAGTAAGAGTTCTGATACTGGTTTTGTAAGACATGCTCGTGGTTGCTGGGAATCTTCTTGATGAGTTCCAGGAAGAGTTAAAAACATAGATGGATTTGTGTTCCTCAGAAGCAATTGAAACTTCTAAAATTAATTGCTACCTTTCATATTGTTTCCTTACCAGTGCAAGAAACACTTATGTGAAGCCAATACTATGGATAATTTCCAAATAAATTTCACAAATCTTTAAAAGAAGTTGAATGTATAACATATAGGTGATGCATGGCTTTTATATTTGTGTTATTTTGTGTATGGATCTTCTCCAGGAGTAAAAAGCAGTCATTATAAAGAAAGAATTTCGAGAACTGATTATGTACATATGTAAGCAACTGCTGCATTATTCTGTCTAGCTTAATTCCATTAGCTATTTTGAAAAGTGATACTTTTTTATGGTAATATTCAATATGTCTCTCTTCAAAACACTTTTTTCTTCCTGCTAGTTGTCATTATCGGTATTATTAATGGTTTTATTAGAATAACTCTAAGCAGTCCTGATCTGAAGAGATTAATGATCTGCATTGCTTATTGATCTGGTATACTGCTTTTGAACTGTGAAATTGCTACAAGGACACTCCTTATGTGTCACTGGGAAGCACTGACTTCTATTCTTCTGCTAAAGATAAATCAATATATATCTGAGTGTGTGGTAGGAGGTAAAATAAAGATAACTTAGATTTAGGTGTATAGACTAGGTCCTTACATCCACAATTTCCTGTTTTTAATTTTATTAGTCTTATTATATTTTTTTAAGATGCTGAGAGCATCTGCAGGTCCGGCTGAGATGAGTTATCAGCAATACATCTTCACTAACAATTGTGGCTTAACACCAAAAGTCTATTTGCCTTAAAAAGACCTGTCAGCCCATTGGTGTCCATAGGAACACAGCTGGTTATTAGTTGGATTGGAAAAAAAAACTACCAAAAAACCCCACCCAAACCAGTCAAGCTGGTGATATTTGAGTAGCAAAATAGACATTTCTGCCCCCAAAGACACAGAGATACTTAGCACGACTGATTTTTATGTTTTTAAGAGAAAGAAGTGTACTCGAAATTGGCAGGAAGTGAATTTTAGTTGCCAGACTCTGGGCTTGTAAATGTTCACTCTCTTTGTTTCATCACACAGTCAGAGGGCTTCCTGTTTCATTGGCCAGACCCCTTACCTTACACTGGAATAAAACTCTGACCATTCAACTGAATTGAGTATCTGATAATATTTTGCCCACACACAGATAACTTGTCTTCCTTGGAGTCCCCTCTTTCAAGCTTAAATCCAAACCAATCTCTGAGGAGTACCATCTTCCTTTTCTTTACCTTTTTGGGAAGATTTAACCTTTTCATTAGTCATCATCACAGAGCCTACATAAAGACAGGATAAAGATAACTTGTATAATCTCTAATTTTCTCATTGCAACTTTTAATAGTTTTATAGTATAATATTTGTAGTTAACATTGCAAATATTATTTTCTTAACTATTATTTTTGTAATGATAGCTATTATTTTATTAATAACTATTTTAATCACATTGTGTATCCTAGTTTGTAGCAAAATGACAGTGCTGAAAGAGTTAAGTATGCCTCAGTGTTAAAAAAAGTGCCTCACATATTCATCTGACAGGAGCTATACAGTACTGGAGACATTTGAGACTCTTACACCACTGCCATAAAGTAGTGAAGGATGGAGTTTTAAGATATAATGTAGCTATTAAGCCTTTTCAGTATTGGAAAACTCAGTCTCTCCCATAAGAAAAGTGATGACCTGTGATCATAAACAGGTTAATTTAATGTGACCTGATTTCAGAAATGTCCCCTTATTGCTTTAAGGATAGTAATTTTTCATTATATTTGACTTCTCAAAATCATTATAAGTCTCAATTATCCAAGTCTTTAATTAGTTCTCTAAGTGTGTATTCGGAGTTTTAATGTTCTCTTGAGTTCTTTTTGTAAACAGTATCAGCAGAGGAGACTGTGCCTCTGATGCAAGTCAGGTAGCAAGGCCACTCAGCAGTCCTGCCTACAATTCATGTGAAACACGTCTCGTCAGACAAAGCATCTGCCTATTTGGAGGGTGGTTCTGTAGTCTTGCGAATTCAGAGTGCATTAAAGTCTAGACTCCGTCATTTTTTGAGGCTGTTGGGAAGGGTTAAATAACAAATCAGATATGCCTAAGATAGAGCAGAGGTAATGCTGAAGCAAGGATGCTGTTGCTGGTTTGTGCATTGGGAAGAAAGCTGTAATAGCAGCAGCAGCAGCAGCAGAAACAACAGCAGCAGCGGCAGCGGCAGCAGCAAGAGACCTTCAGAAAGCCGGGGTTGCAGTAGTCTGAGATACGAAGATCCTGTTACGTCTCTGTCTCTCCTAAGTTCAGAATGGTTCATACAAACCTTACGCCACGTGTAGTAAAGGATGTACAGGAATATGGAATTTGCTTTGTAATAACTGGATGCTGAGGAAATAAAGACGTGCCTCTGGGTTTTTGTTATTGGGGTTTTTTTCTGCCTTTCTTTTTAAATCATTGGAAACAGAAGAGATTGATTCACTCAGAGAAAGTAAGTTTCATCTCTCTTCATGACAATTTAAAGGGATATTTTCAGAGCTGAAGGGCGACTGTTTTGCTACCTGTTCCCTTGCACCTGGGACTGCAAAGTGAAGAGAAATGGACAGTGTCTCAGAGGAGACAGGAATGACCGAAGCTCGGTGAAAGCACACACTGATTGTTGTCTGCTGTCCTCTTCATGCAGTGCTGTGGGCTGGTGCACCGACGGCGAGTACGGGTTTCCTATGTAAGTGTTCATTTGTGTTAGAATGGTGCTGACTTGTGTGTTCCACTCCTAATATATTAGCTGGTATGGTATGACTGAGGCAGGTATTTTAATGCATAGCTGAATGACTGACCAGAGTGCAAAGCACCTGTGAAGTAAGTTTTTACAGCCCAAAGACACAAGGATCTTTTTAACAGGTATGAGTCTTGCCATCTATTTTCTTGTAACTTGTTCATATTCTCAAGGATGTGTTTTGTTTTTGTTTTTTTTTTAGATGACCTGTAGTATTAAAAGACTGGAAGTCTGACTATTCTGATCTCTTTTTTTAAATTGTGTATTTATTCTTGCTAGTAGCTCTGTGTAAGTGGAGTCATTAGAAAAGGACATCTCTACTTATCCATACATGGTAACTGAAAATCACTTAAAGTTATAAGCAATTCTGGACTGGGCACAAAAATTATTGGAAAGATCCTGAGGAAACGTAAAAATAATCTTGTGGGGTAGTTCTTTTGAAAAAGAGCAGTAGTACAGTGGCAGAAGTATAGCCTGATATTTTGCATGGTGTATTTACTTTCCAGAACAGGGTATTTCAATACTCAGGTATGATATGATTGCTCTGTCTTGCAAAATGGCTGTCTCCAATAAATTCCACAAGGAAGGCCAGCACCAGAGCTTAAGTATTAGTAATTAAAAAGATCAAATACTAGCTGAAATATGTCTGAATTATACTCAGCTGACATAATAACCCTCAAGTAATTAATTTATGTTTTAACATTCCTCTTCTAGTCTTCTGTTCAGTTGTCAGATAGACATGATAAGAAACAGGAGGTTGCAATGATCAGGATAAGCTGCAAATTGAAATTGCTGAGTATTAGCAACAAGCAGCTTGTAGCTTGTTGCACAAGAAAAGAGCAAAGGTATCAGGACATACAGTTCTGTTGTCAGAATTACTGTGGGTTTCTCTGTGTCATGAAAGGTCTTTTAGAGATGCTTAAAAATTGATCACAGAACAAGCAACGTCATAAATAGGTACAATCTAAGTCAAAGCTTGTGTAGGGGATTGATGGAGAGAATTGAATTGTTAAAAAAACCCTAAATCTCTCCTTCAGAACAAATTGCAGAGATATAAACAACTGAAAATGTGAGTGTGGTCATAGTTGTTTTGCACAGAGAAAAATTTGATTTGACTTTGGGTGTATTTTTTTCTCACCGGTGCAACAGTTGATACAGTAAGAAGCAAGCAGAAGTATGGAGCATCAGATGAGATAAAGGAAAGAACTTAAATAGTACTATATTTTGTATAAACTATGCAAAAAACAATGCATAGTTACTTTTAACCATCAATTCAGTATGAAATCAAAACTTGGATATCTCTTATGCAGATACTTACTTGATAATATTCCCACAATTATACAGAAGTCGAAATACAAATTGAAAACACTTCTCTCTCATGCCAGTGGAATTTAGGGAACATGAAAATAATGTCTTCTTGAGATGCATCACCCACCCTTTCATTTCTCCTTGTTACTGTGATTTAGCAGTAGCACCAGCCACTGTGGCTAATATTATTTAGACAGAATCCCATGAACTCCATTGGGTTTTTTGGATGTTTGTGGGTAATGGAGAGAAAGGTGCTTAGTGAACGTTTTATAAAGTACTAAGCTTTGTACCTTTTTTTCTGTGAGGGTATTGTGCAAAGCTGATGGACCTCATGGTATTCTGAATATCTTACTAACTGTTTACAAAGAAGAAGGTTGCTGAGTCTTGGTTAGGACAAGTGAAATGAAGTTTGCCCTTGATCATTCTGGTCTGAATGCTATTACGTGAAAGATGACCGTGTTCTTAAATAACTTAATTACAATGAAAATTCTCTCTGTTGTTTGAATCCTTGATTATCTAAATCTGTTATTATTAAATTTTTTTGGCACTCTCAATGGCATTGGACTAATTGAGGTTGTACTGTGTGATTCTTTTGGGATGAAAGCACTGAAATTAAAGTGAGCCAAGATATGACCCTTTTTATTAATGTCTGACTCACTGGGGAAAAACACTAGACTTTTATTCTGGGTTATTAGTTTACAGTTCTGAAGTTCCTTATGAACTGTAGTTGTGAATGATCTGTCTTGGAAGTTTGGGGTTTTTTTTATTTTTTTGGGGAGTTTAAGGTACTGTACTTTATGTAACTGAAACATATGACCAAATCTAACTGGCTGTTGTGTGCCAGCAATACAGCTCGTTCTGGTCCGGGTCCTAAAAACTGTGCAAATCTTAGGCATAATCAATCCCTTTGATGATGTTTTGGGTACTCTTAGTTACGCAGGCTCCCACTGTTTTTTTGGAGGAGCAGCATTGTTGATAAATATTTGCATTATATTTGCATTTGCATTGAAAATCTTTGCATTAATATATTGCTCCTTTCTGTGATCTCCTGCATGTTGGACTGTCATGCACAGAGATTAGTCCTGCACCTATGTGCCAGGATAGAACTGAAGGCCTGGATGGGTTGTATCCTTCTTTACCTTCTCTCCAGGTTTTGCAGCTAATGAGTGGTGTGCAGACCACACAATGTTAACCAGATTAAATCTGGCTCAGGAGATCTCTCTTGGCTTGCCTGATCGTTGACTCTTCCTTCATCCTGGCACAACGTAATGCCTGAATCCACAAAATTTCCACTCTTCCTCATCTGTGGTTTCTTTGGATGAGTAATCAGGGTGATAGGGGCGTGACATGTCATGTAATGTGATGTGTTTAATATGGTGCAAAATAACCTGCAGCTTTTAATGGTAGGAAGTGTTGTAAGGACGTTATAACTGCATGCTAATACTCAATTCCAGAAATAAAGACCCTTACACTGGAAATTTTCATGGCAAAAGTTGGAGATAATTCCAAGTAATGTCTACACCTTATTCCATCAGTCATGTCTGTGAGTTGGGGTCATGCCATTTGTCAAATAGGATCTATTTGAAGAAGTATGGAGGAGCAGCTGAGTGAAGTCCTTCCAGGGAATAATCTCATCTCTTTCTGGAAGTGAAGTCTAAAACACTAGTACTAATTATGTGTTGCCCAGAAATGTTTTCACAACTCTTACTGCCTACATGGTATGGAACATCTAAAAGCACTGGAGCCTAAAGACTGACCAGTTTATTTTGTTTTCAAACTTTAGTCCAGTCTATTCACTGTTGGTCCAGCCTTCAAGACAAGTTGCAATCTGATGGAAGTCACTCAGAAATCTTGTACTGTCTCCAGCTTGCTGTTCTCCCTGGAAGAGTCTGGAAGTGAAGGCTGTTTGGACACAGAGTCCAAGATAATTCCAGACTCCACATGTTGATGAGCAGAGCAATTCTGTCAACCACTTTGCCTGACTGTAGATGTGCTGCTTTCTCTTACTGCTGCGGGTGATCTCATTTGCTGTGGTTCAACTTGCCAACCAAACTGGAAAAATTGTTTTTATGGCAACATAATAGAGGTTGACTGAACTTTTTAATCCATGGCAAGTGAAATCAAGGAAGAGGCTCTGTATAGTTTCTTGAAAGACTGTTCAAGTCAGTGTGCGTGGAAGAGACCAAATCCATATCTGGAAGGCATCTGCTGGAGTATACAGACAGGTAATTCCAAGCTCCTTGAGCATCCCAATGTACTGCAGAGCCTCCTGGATTCTCAGAATGCAGGTGTGTTTGCAGAGTACGTGTTTACTGCCATTTTTACAGCTATGTAAACAAGGAGTAGGTGAGTGAGGACCAACATATGATAATCTGGATAGGCAAGCCTTGGGTTTGGAATCCATTGTACTTTAAATAATAGCTTAAAATCTTTAGCTGTCTGGATTTCCAATCACTGACTTTCATACTGATTTGTTTGAAAACTCATGTGGTTGACTTTTTGAATTTTTGTGGGCTTCTGTTGTTTGGTTCTTTTGTAGAATTATCAAATTACATTTCTGCTTATGTGGAAGGACTATTCAGAGTAAGTCTGAGATGATGTTTTAAATATTTTTCTCAGATATATAACTAATTTGATAAAGCATCGAGATGATGTCTGGAAGGCAAATATTCATTACTCTGGCTCTAATCTCAACAAAGGACTATTATAATTTGATATCAAAAAGAAAAAAAAAAATCTTTAAAAATGCATTCCAAAACAATATAAACTTTATTTGAACATTAGTAGTGAAATTTATGGTATGGTTTGTACTGTGCATTTTAGTTTAATGTAATTAAAGGACCTTGGTATGGTTTTGTTACAAGATGCTTCTTTTCTAATGGTGGGGATTGTAATTGGAGAGCTTTCTGCCTGCAGCAGTGAGTGGACTCCAGACGTCAGGCTCTTTGTGCCTGTGTCTGGAGGATATTTCAGACCTCCTGAGGGAACATTCTCTTTATGGTGTTTTTAGATTTGTACTAGGGTTTTGGTTTTTTTTTTCTGTTCCCTCTGAGACCGTAATCTTTTCTATCTATCACTTAATAATGTTTCTCACCAGACCATTCTTTATTTTTTGTAGCAGATGCTGTCCTTTCCTTTGTTCCTTTTGTTTGCCACCTTCCCTTTTCTTCATTGCTGATTTATTCTTATTTTTTTCTAGATAGAGCTACATTTTTTTACTCTTCTCCACCATGCTTCTCGTTTTGACCTGCAGAATTCTTGCTTCACATTTGAAAACTTGTTTGCTTCTGTTGACATTAGTCTCAGCCCAGGATGGCACCTGCCAGGGCTATTTCTGTGACCCCCTAATACTCCTGTGCCATTAACTCTAGTCTTGCATCTATCCGTCTTTTCTCCATTGCTGCTTTTGTCAGTTTTAGTGGAAGTCTGAGCTGTTCACAAGGACGCAAGGAGAAGTTACAGGCTAAGGCAGTTGTGGATGAACTGTTGTTATCAGAATTTACATCCATGATTCTCTTCCCTTGTATATTGTAGGCAGAAAAGCACATGCTGAGGAGGAGGAAAGAAAGTATAAACAAGTTGTGGTTTACTGATGAAGGTATTTAAAGGAATTCTTTCAGCATAAACACATTATATTTACAGCTTAAGGGAACTGGCTGGAAAAGGAAAAAGTCCTTTAACTTTCTTGACTCCACTCAGTACTGGGTGCCTCAGTACTGTTAGGAAGGAACTCATAATCTATGGATTTGAGGGGGTATTTTCTGTATTTAAGTTGTCTCTAGGAAGTCCTTTTGAATTTTTTCTATACCCTGATTTTATAATTTTTTGTTTCAATAGTATGGGAGGAAGACAGTCAGTGAATAAAGTGAAATAAACCGATTTGGCAATACTTATAGAAAAAGGGATTTGAATTAAGACTCTCATAGTCATAGTATACCAGCCAAACCACAACTGTCAAAATTTGCACTCCCAAAATTAAAAGTAATAAATTCTCTTCATCTGCATTTATTCTGCTGCAACTGTCTAATAACCTGTATTCATTATGCTGGGGAGTGGTATTGATGTTAAACTCTTCTGATTGCAGCTCCGGTCCTTTCAAGTGAAACTTCACACATTTGTTCCAGTTGTTTTACTTTTCACATCATTAAGTGGCCATAATTGTTTTTGGACTCTGTCGCTCTTAAAAGATTTCTTTCCATTTTATAGCATAGATTTTGGACTACAAAACCTCTGTTTTCTTTTCTCCCTTCTTTAAATTCTTTCTTGCTGCATTTCCTAGGTGCAACCTTAGAATTTAATTAACTAGCAAAAGGGGCTTCTTTTGAAAATGGATCTTACCTTTAGGATGATTAAATGGAACATTTGCAGCTCAGTGTACATTCTGAAGTAAAATTATATAACAATATGGCTGGTGGATAAAATATTGTGACAATATCTGCAATAAGGGCCTGCTGTCATTCCTTTTTCATTCTGTGTATAATGTAACTGCTTGAGTAAAAGATTTAAAATATGTAAAATTTCAAGGCAGCAGCATCATCAAAGTTTTAATCTTGTACTGAAGTAAAGAATTAGAGAACTCCATTTAAATTATTTTCCACTACCCTCCTCTCTTAAGGCTGAGTTCATAATTCCTTTGGTAATTCTATCACTATTTCACTGTTGCTTAAATGGAGCATTATTTTGTTACTCCCTGCTAATTTGGATATATCAAAGTAGTGACATTATTTGCATTGTTTTTGGCAAGAAGACCTCAGATGTGTGAAACCAGCTGGCTTCCCTTGTAAACTCCTCTTCCTCCATCAATAGCACCCTTGAGTTGAATTTTATGTGTATTTTAATTTTAGAGTTTTCTGAAGCTGTGTTTAAGTAAGGTGTTCTTAAAAAGGCTTTGTGTTTTCTGAAACCTGTGATATATTACTGAAAATAAGTTGCAGATTTGCAACAAGCTGTACGCTTCAGTCACTGGATGGTCTGTGATTAGTCTATTGGAGTTAATGAGTGGGAATTGGGATCTGTAACCTCTGTCTCCAAACCCGTCAGTGATTCATCCTGTGGCTGTGAACAAATCATATGGAAAGAGGCCTGGGGCACTTCCTTTCCACAAAACTTGAGGAGAA
Source organism: Ifrita kowaldi (assembly GCA_013398055.1). NCBI lineage: Eukaryota > Metazoa > Chordata > Aves > Passeriformes > Cinclosomatidae > Ifrita > Ifrita kowaldi. The sequence continues at coordinate 162,234 of VZRS01009822.1, forward strand.
TCCTGCTGCACAAGTATGTGTGCAGAAGTACAACATTTTTAACAAAACTTGAAAAAAGAGTATTTGTTAAAAATAAACACTTAAAACTAGCTTAAGAGATTGTTACAAGTAAAATGTAACCCATTTTCATGCTTCATTTCTTTTCAGCTTTTTTTCCTCTGTCTTTTCTCCCACTTCATACACAGTGAACTTTGCCATCCTCACTTGGTAAAATGTTTTTCTCCTTTGTTCTTAGCGTTTTATTGGTTTGGTTCTTTTTTCCTTTATATATTTTTTTTCCTGAATTTTCTTTTTTTCCTGAATATATTTTTTTCCCTTCGGTAGTTACTTTTTCTTTCTGCTCTTCGGTACAATGTCTTTGAGTACAATACTTACTGACTTCAGTGGTGGAGGAAAAATTTAAGTATTCTTGGCAATTTTAATACATTTTCTGATGAGTTGGCATTCCATGACAATTTTATGAGACTGTGAAATCATGATAAATTAACTGGCTGTCTTACAATACTAATTGAGTACCCTGCATTCTCTATGGAAGAATGCCATGCTTAATGTCTTTCCTACTATCTTTATACTAAACCAAAGTGATAAAATTAGTAACTTAGTAAAAGGGAAATGAGAGGAAATAAAATAACACTTTTAGGTTTGAATAGAAAAGATAGATTTATGGAGTTCTGAACAGAGCAAGAGTGCTTCACTGAGCAGATGTTCTTCTGGAAAAAGTCTTGTAATTGTTCTGTTGTGATTAAACATCCCCTTCCACTAGGAATTTTGAAGGAATACAGAAAAACTGTCTGATAGAATTAAATCTGCTCAGAGATGTCAAGGGCAACAAGAAAAGCTTCTATAGGCATATTGATGATAAAAGAAAAACAAGGGAAAATGTGGGACCTCTCTGGACAGAAACAGGAGTCCTGGGTACTTGGGACATGAAGACTGAGGTGTTCAATGGCTTTTTTGCCTTGGTCTTCATTGAAAAATGCTTCAGCCACACCAGCTAAGTCACAGAAGGCAAAGGCAGAAACTGAGAAAATGTAGAACTGTCTCCTGTAGCAGATTAGGTTTGAGACCATCTAAGGAGCCTGAAGGTGCACAAGTGCATGGGACCTGAGGAAATGCATCTGTGGAACCTGAGGGAACTTACAGGTGAAGTGGCCAAGCCACTATCAATCATATGTGAGAAGTTGTGGCAGGCAGGGAAGTTCCCACCAACCAGAAAAGGGGAAACATAATTTCCATGTATGTTACATAACATGGAAAATAAGGATGTGATTGGTGACAGCCAACATGGCTTTACTGAGGACAAATCACGCCCGGCAGATTTGGTGTCTTTCTACGACTTGGTTACAGCATTGGTTGATGAGGCAAGTTGGACAGAGCATGGTGCTAATAACACCAAGGTTGTGGTTCAGTCCCTGCACAGGCCATTCACTTAGAGGGCGACTCAATGACCCTTGTGGGTCCCTTCCAGCGCAGAATATTCTGTGAATCTACCTGGACTTATGCAAAGCATTTGACACTGTCTGGCATAGCATCGTGGTCTCTAAACTGGGGAGATATGGATCTGACACAGGGATCACTCAGCTTATAAGGAATTGGCTGGATGGTCGCACTCAAAGAATTGTGGTCAGTGGGTCAAAGTCTGAGTGGAGACCAGTGACGAGTGGAATTCCCAAGGAGTTGGTTTTGGGCCTGACGCTGTTTAACATCTTTGTCAGCGATATGGACAGTGGGACAAAGACCTCCCTCAGCAAGCTGGCTGACATCAACAAGCTGTGTGGAGCACTCCACAGCTGGAGGGAAGGGATGACATCCATAGGCATCTTGTTCCACCTGAGAGGTGAGCCTGTGCCAGCCTCAAGAATTTCAATAACACCAAGTACAAGGTCCTGCACCTGGATCAGGGCAATCCCAAGAACAGGTATAGGCTGGGCAGAGAGTATTCTGAATAGACTGGGAGCAGCCCTGAGGAGAAGGACCTGGTGTCCTTGGACCTGAGGAGAAGGTTTTGATAGATGAGAAGCTCCACATGACCCAGTAATGTGCACNAGTGACGAGTGGAATTCCCAAGGAGTTGGTTTTGGTCCTGACGCTGTTTAACATCTTTGTCAGCGATATGGACAGTGGGACAAAGACCTCCCTCAGCAAGCTGGCTGACATCAACAAGCTGTGTGGAGCACTCCACAGCTGGAGGGAAGGGATGACATCCATAGGCATCTTGTTCCACCTGAGAGGTGAGCCTGTGCCAGCCTCAAGAATTTCAATAACACCAAGTACAAGGTCCTGCACCTGGATCAGGGCAATCCCAAGAACAGGTATAGGCTGGGCAGAGAGTATTCTGAATAGACTGGGAGCAGCCCTGAGGAGAAGGACCTGGTGTCCTTGGACCTGAGGAGAAGGTTTTGATAGATGAGAAGCTCCACATGACCCAGTAATGTGCACTCACAGATCAGAAATCCTGAGTTGCATCATCAGTAGAAGCAGATTGTCCTGGTTGTAGATGTTAATAATTCTGATGCTTACATCATTATATTTTCTGTCCAGTTAACCAAGCATGCAGTACAAACTTCTGTAAGAAACAGATTATTAATGGAGCTATTAGCAGGGCCTTTATACTGAGTGTGCTGTATTAGTAGTTTATGCTTGTTCTTTATTTAAAAATAGCTAGTCATCAGGGATGAGTAGTTTTAACACACTCTTCCTCTAGATGGAACCACTCTGCTGCTTCACTTGGATGGAACACTATTTGTTTAACAGCTGAAGAATCTGTTGCAGTGTGTATTTGCAATCATGCATCTATGTTCACATGTGCACATGTGGCTCGGAGCAATCTGTGTGGCATCAGAGCATGATGCAAGAGAAGCAATGCTCCTGGGGTTTGTGTTGCTTCTGGAAATAAGTAATTTGGAGGTAGCGTTTGCATGCTTTGATCTGTTACAGAGTAGTGAAAATTACTATCTTTATGGGAATAATGACCTATTTATTCTGCATCTGGTGAAATGCTTCATCTTGTCCATCGACTCTGTAAAGTCAGCTTCAGAATTTATAACCAGGCTGCTAGCAAGTACACTCACTATCTTCACATTTTATATACTTTTCTGTTTATGTGTTTGTGCACAGAACTTGGTTGACTATAGCAGATGTTGATACCTCTGTTTTCAGTAGAAACATCTTGCTTCATGTATTGCTTTTCTGTTTCCATTTGTTAGTTTCAGAAACTATCCCAGTCAAAATATCTTTCTTCTTCTTTATTAACACTTTTCCCATGTTTTCAGGTCATTAGGTTTTTTTAGTAAGTTGTGAATACAACTTTTCTAAGGTTCCTCTGCTTTTACCTGACTTAAAAATATTCTTGTTTTCCCAGTTGTTAATATGAACTATGTGTATTACATAATGTACTCTTCATATTCTTTTCATTGAATCATGAGCCACAGATTTTACTTACACTGGGTACTTTACTGTTTCTAAGAGCAGCACTTTTTCTAAGGCCTATGTCACTGCAGGCCATGCAAAAGATTCAGAAGATGGACTAGTTGGATTAATTATCTGCTTAATCAGAATCCAACATAGTAAAAGGCTGTCCAAAGGAGAAGAAAGAAAAACATTGTAATACAGTTAATTTAACGGTTTTTAGTCTTCATTTTCTCCTGGAATACTGAAAGTGTGCTGAAACAGCATGACCCTACCCAAAACCAGCATCAGTAAACAAATATAAGGTGTTGGTTCTTGCTCCCTAGCAGCTACGGAAAGAAAGGCTTAGTCATGCAACTCTTTAAGAACTTACCAGCAAAACTCTAATTGAGAGGCTAGCAATTGGATTAATTTAGATCGTGTTTGTATGGAATAATAATAAGCTACTTGAACTGAAAGAATTAGAGACATGATAAAGAGAAATTTAGAGAGGATGTCAAAGAGAAGAAGTCAGCAGACCTGCAGGACGTTTGCCACGTGTATAGAAAAAGTAGGTGGAGAGGAGTCACATTCATGGCACCTTCTTCAGTGGAGGAAATGGTTACAATTGTTATGAACTACCCCCATTTCATTAAAGCTATGTGTGTAATTTCATTAGAGATACATGTTTGCATGTGTGTGCAACCACAGTACCACAATTCAAGTAAAACAGATGGCTGAACTTTTGCAAATTTTAATGCAACTGTATTGTCTAATGATTGCTAGTAATCGTCAAAGTATTGTCATGTTTATCTTTTGAATTGTCACTCTGCCATTCGTTATTAAATCTATTTGCATTTTAGCAAAAGTCAGTCTCTACAAGGACTAACATGTTTGTGTAGGTTGCATATAAATACAACCTGTACCTCAGGAGAGGACAACAGGCGCAACACATCACACAAGGGCAGGAGAAATGAGAGAAATGTTATCCTGACTGAGGCAAAGAAGTGTGCATTAAACCAGGCAAGCACATGAAATGATACCTCGTCTAAGAGGGAAATATGTGCGTCTCTGAGGAAACAGAACAGGATTTGCTTTGAGAGGAAGAATAACCACAGGAGGAAATAAATTAAGTCTCAGTGACAAACGTTGAGGGAGAATTCAATGATCAGGTTAATTATAAAATGCTAAGTGCTTCACCAAAAAGAGATACTCAGTGAGGGTTGCACCTGGAGGATTAAAGTATGAAGAAAGATGGAAAGTGGAATAGAAACACAGGAAAGTCTGTGGAAGGGAAAGATTCAGCTTCCTTACCTTTGTCTTCATAAAAAAATTAACTTTTGACTGCTGTGGAAGTTTTAAGGAAATATTTTTCTTTTTGTTTTAATCTTAAACGGGCTTTTGTCAAGGGTTGGAAAGCTCCTGGGTGACAACATACCTCATCCAGGCCTATTGTGAGTCAAACAATTCACTCACTCTATCTTTTAAGAAATATTCTGTTTGTCCAACATGTATCCAGGGTGAGCAATGGTAATAAGGTTTGCCCTGGAATAAGGTGTCCCAGGGTCACATGAGTCCGTGTGTCCCAGTCACTGGTGGGGGAACTGAGACAGCAGTTTCTAAATGGGTCTCCAGTGAGCTTGCCAAAAAACATTTTAAAACTGTTTCCCTTGTTATGATCTATGATGATACATCTTCCCATCCATATGGAGTAGGATTTCTGAAAAATTAAAAAGATTTAACAAACAAACAACTATCAACCCCCCTCCCCCGCCCATCATACGCACAAAAAAACCTCCCCCCAAATCCAAAATTAATTAAGAAGGCTTCTTAGGAGAGCTGGAGAATTGCACAGTAAATCTGTCTGAAGTGCAGTGACCTGGCTCAGCCTTGCCATTGCCAGCTTCAGACTACCTGCAGGGGACTCTTCCTCCAGGTGTGCATTTGAAAATGTGGTGTTTATGCCAAATATTTTCCTTTTATTTTATACTTATTTTTGAAACTGCTTTGGATTCAAAGAGGTAAGACATCGTGTCATCATGTTTTTATGCCAGCACTGTTACTTACAGTTAAGGAGTTGACCCCAGTCTTAGTTATGTTTCTAAGCTGGATAAAGTGATCCTTGTAAATTTTGAAGAAAAATGCCAAAGTACTGTAGACTGAAATAAACCTCAGACATGAACTGAAATAAGTTTTTCTTCAAAGAGAGAAATAAAAAGGAGACAGAACAGAGAAGATAAAAACTCTTTCCAGAAATAGTGATACTTACCTGGGGTACAGGCAGAGATCACAGAGGCGGTTTTTGTTTGGTGAACTCTCTGCAGTCACTCATAGCAGAGCTCTGGCTGGATTCAAAGGAAATATCTCTGCCTGCTTGTGCAAAGCTTGCTCACGGTACCAGTTGTTCCTGTGAGGCTGTGTCTCAGGAGCACTGAACAGAAAGACTTCCTGTACTCTTAGAGAAATGGCATGATTATAGGCAGAAAAAATTCTTTGTTTTCTTAGATACTGTAAAAATACAAAAGGAATGGGGTAGTTGTTTGGCATTAGGGAAGTCATATATACTCTAGAAAAAATAAATGTATTCAGAGTACATGGATGTTAGATGAGACAGAAAAGGGGTTTGTGACTGCTACAGCAAAATAGTAAACTTTGTTCAAGAACAGTTCAACCAGCTGGAAATAAAAAATTTGTAAAACTGCCACAGTCGGTGAGACCCAAAGCAATTTGCTGATTGAATGATGATCACATGTACATGTGCCTGTGGGTTCTGTTTAGTTTCTGTACTTTCATGCTGCAAATTTAAAGCATGCTAAAAAGGGACAAATTAGACCGCAAAATAAAACCTGTAGTGTCAGTAATTTCTTTAGAGCTTGTATTTTTTTTGTGTGACAAGTCTCTGGGGTGCTCTCCTCATACAAAGGTGTTTGAATCACAAATTGAATGTAACTTCTCTGTCACTTTGCTATCATATAAAATGCGGATTTCTGCCCTAAAAGTGGGAAAATTATTTTTTAAAATTTTCCTATAAATGATTGCAATCTGGTTTCTTGATTTAATATAGCAAATTACATTGCAAATTCGTAATACAACAATTTAATTTGCCTAGAGAATTTGTGGATACCCCATCCCTGGTAGCATTCAAGGCCAGGTTGGATGGAGCTCTGAGCAACCTGATCTAGTGAATGGCATACTGCCCATGGCAGGGGGCTTGGAATTGGAAAATCTTTGAAGTCCTTTCCAAACCAAATTATTCTATGATTCCATGAATAAAAGTGACTAAGTTATTGAGGTAAATGCAAAACTCTCGCTGTGATTTCAATAGGTTAACATTTTCAGTTTGAACTTCAGAACTCAGTGTACTTCCCAAACTGAGTGGTGCAGTGTGGTATCATTATCATAACACTACAGAGCAGTTTGTCCAAGCTGCAGGGCTGAGCAGTGACAGTGAACATTAGGGCCAAGGAAAAATTTATTAGAAGAAATTCCTTCTTTCTGGACTGGGGAATTGTTTGCATCTCCCGGTTAGAACTGGATGAGAGAATAAAATGTGTCAGTTACTCACAACTCAGAAGAGGAAAGTCCATTGCCCAAGGCAAGTAAATTGGATGAATTTAAGACCTATTTGATGGAATTGTAATGGAGTCTTGCCAAAACAAGATGCAGACTTCAGGAAACTGGAAAAGGGATGACCAGGACTATTTTCAGCCGCCAAGGCTAGTTCTGTTTTGGTTTCAGCTTGTTGAGTTAGGATGTCTTTGCCAGCCCAGCACCAAGAGTATACGCGAACATGTGGGCTGCTGCTGTGTTAGGTAAAACTGTTCTCCAAATGCTCTAAAGTCTCAAAGATCAGTGGGAATGTCTGGCTTCATATATTTTGTGAAAATGAAGTTTCAAGACTTTGCCAGTGGCTGCACTTTGCTGTGAAGGAAGACAAACCAGAGACCCCAGGAGACCCCGTTGCTGCTGTGGCCACTGCCTCCCTCCTCCTGCATCTCTCTGCCTCCTTCTACCTCCTGCCTGCCTCCTCCTGCCTCCTCCTGCCTCCTTCTGAGAAGGAGGAGGAGGAGGCTGGAGCGATGTTGCCTCTTCACCAGCTTAAGTTGAAGATAGATTACAGCCTCAGTGTTACATATTGTGAATCACATTGAGATAAAGATGTTTCTGGAAGGTTATGGGCTTTATAAGAATCTCTCCTGTTTTTCCTTCACGTGAACTCTTCTGGGTTTGCAGAGTGGTCTGTCCTACTGGCTCCTCTGAGCTCAGGAGGCCACTCTCTGGCACTACTGACAACAGGACACTCCTGTTAACAGGCACCATAAATTGCTGCCCACCATTCTGTCATGTGCTTTCATCCCTCAGTGCCTGAGATGTGCTCCTGAGCTTGCTCTGCTGCTGGAACATTTAATTTGGTGCATGAAGTATGATGTAATTTGTGGCCTTTTTCCAGTACACTACTCTTGATTATATTGGATTGTGTTGGGCAGCCCGGGAGGATAATCTGTGTATATAATACATAAATATCACCTGGCCAAGCTGAACTTTATTTAATTACCTTTTCTTTGTCCCCTCTTCTGCCTTTTCTCCCCAGAATGTCTCTTTGACTTTAACCACAAGGGTGCTCTAAGCCAGAGCCAAGTGTTTTCCCTTGATCTGTCCTGGACTGGCTGCTCCCACCACTCTTGCTGTCTTCCCTGCATGTAGATGGTTGCTGCCTTCCCTGCATGATGTGATCCATCATATTATTTTGTCTACAGCAAATATAGATAGGCATGAGAAAAGAGAGATTTTAAAAAGGCTGTATAAGACAGAATATTTCTTGATGCATGGTCTTCAAGCCAAATATTTCAATGGTGTTTTTGAGAGCATTTTTGTTTTGAAATCTGTGTTTTGCAGTATGTTACTTGTCCCTGAGGAATGATGTGACATAGTAGGACAGACTCTGATTTGAAGTGGCTTTTCACTGATGATTTCATTGATTAAAAGACAACATTGTGTGAGTTTAAAATGAAACTGTCTCTCTGAAAGGCTTTCACAGTTCTAGTAGTGATTTTGAATATTACTCTTCTAACCTCCGTTGTTTTTAGCAATTTGGGTTTGAAATGCTTGATGATGTTGTCTAACAGCAACATACAATAAACTGTTATTGCTATAGTCCAAGGTACTTGGCTTTTCAGTCCATGACATTTTTCAATTGATTGCCACAGGAAAACAGTATCATCTGATGGTGTATTTAATTAGGGTCAGAAGTAAAGAAAAAGTTAAAATAAATTTTTGTTTCCCCAAGCACTGCTATACTTTTCATGGCTTTGCTTGTGTGTGTACAATATTTTTGTTGTTTTGTTGTATAAAATATTGCAAATGAGTCCGTTCCTTTTTTTATTTTTGTCTCTTTGTGTATTCTGAGTTTGAGTGGTCATAAGACAACAGAAAAATAGAAGATATTCAAGTCATGTCAGTAACTCATAGTAAAGGATATTACACAGCTATTCAAATAAGTGTATTAAAATGCATTTAATGTAAATATATTTGGATGAGAGATGCACATGAATGGGTTGGGGCAGTAGGTCCAATAGTGTACTCGCTGCACTTTTGATTTTCTTATATAAGAATTATACAAAACCTTTCAGGTGTAGAAACAATTATTATATTTTAAAAAGAGAGCTACCAGAGCTCCTTTTGCTCACCAAGGCTTGAGGAATTTTGTTTCATGGAAGCATTCATTGAATTAATATATTACTTCAGGAACTGACACCGTTCTTAACATTTAGTACATCCTCTTTTACAAAAAGGTTTGATTTGCCTTGCCATTGATTACTGATAGTTTCTTTTTATTATTTTTCTTAGTGATTTTGAATACAATTTAATGTGTGATACTCACCAACTCTTGAATTTCAGTTCTTTGAATATGCATTTAGTACTTCCATTATTATTTATATACAATGAACTGAAATGCCACTGAAATACTACATTTACATACTCTTTAAGCTTTCCTTTGCCGTGAGCGTGTAATTAATTTTCTACTTACAAATATCGAATGTGAATTTTTCATTTACCTCTAAAGCATGATGAGCATGATGCAGAAGCCAGTAAAAATCAGATACTTTTTGTTTTCCCTTTCTTGTGGTGAACCACTTTTTTTACACTTTCCTGCATTATTATGAAACATTTTTTCTTTTTTTGTGCTGCTGAATAGGAAAGATATGGAAAGAAGTTTTTATCCTACCAACCTTAGAAACTAACTACAGAAACAGATACTGTAGGTTATTAATATCCATAGAATTTCTTCCTGTTCTGAGAAACATCATCTCTGAGTCAGCTGCAGTATCTCAGATAATGTACTTTGAGAATATGAATGATGATTTTAAACTATGACAAACGGTGAAGAACCATTTTTGAATTAAACTTTGAGTTATCTGAATTTTGGTTGGTTTTGCAGTTGGGGGCTCTTTGTAAATCCATCCCATTTTCTTCCCTCTCTGCTGGGCTGTAGCAGCTGGGCAGCAGCCTTCTTGCCTTGCTGCCTGACTCCTCCATTCATGCCATGCACACTGACTCTGAATTGTGCAACTTGGAGGTTTTGTACAACCATGGCATATATTTCAGAAGATTTTTATTTTAAATGAGACTAGAGAAAATCTGATCCTTTGAGAAACACTAGTTGCAAGTAGGATTTGGAATAGGCTGTGGGGATCTGCCTGGAGCAAGGGGTGGGTCTGCTGCTGTCCTTTGTTTGGCTGGCCAGGCTGAATGGTGATATGATAGCACTGCTGTCTGGGACTCAGGGGAGGGACGGGAGGCTGGGAGTCTTGGAGGGGAGCTCAGCAGCTGGGCTGTGCAGTCACGAGTCACTTGGTGGCAGGGAGGGATGGCCACTGAGACGCAGAGCTGTCGGGGACACAGCAGGAGGACACGGTGTCTAAGCTGCAGTATCTTTCCACTATCAGTAAGCAGACCTCATCCTTTCTGAGGCCTGGCCATTTCTCTGTGTAAAGAACAGTAATTATGGTTTGGCAGCCCATGTCACGGTGTGTTATGTATGCAAAGGCTTTCCTTTAATGATCTTCATTAGGCAGTGCATTCCTATAATGTTCGTCTAATTGCTTCAGAAACTTTAATGAGCAAATTTGAAGCATTTTTTTGCAAGGTCACAGTCTTATTTCTGTTTTGTATCTAGAGAGAAGACACACTAATTCCAGCGTCTGCTTATTCTGAAGAGCCAAAATGAATGATTCGGGTAGCATGCATCTGTTTCAGCCACAGCTCTGAACTGAGGACAGGGGTTGTGAAGCTTGTTGCAATCAAAATCAATGCATACATTCATATGGTTTCTTTTCTGGTGGTGATGGTGCTGGAACTTTTATTAAAACCTTTCCTTTTTTTATTAAAAAGACAAAAATCTCGCATAAGAAGGCATTGAGACTAGGAAGTCAGTTGTTTGAAAGCTAAAACACCCTAGAATTCTGCGCATATGCTGCAATGTGGTATTTAAAGACCAAAAGCCAAATTCTCTTTTTCCTAAGACGTATTCTTCACTGGATGGCTGATATTCAGGGGGGGAAAAAAAAAAATCAATTTTCTTGATATGAGACATCAATTTGTTTCTGAAAGCAGAGCTAACTAAGTAAATGTAGGGCAGGAAGAGAGAGGATAGTTTTATGAATAAAATGGAAATAGATTTGGTGCTTACTTGGCTTTTGGCAAGGCTGAACATTTTGCTTAAATCAGAAATTCTCTTAATAGTCTAAGTGTCTTGTGTACCACCATTTGGGAATACCCAGCTTAAAACAGGCCTGTGGTCTCAAAACTGAAGTGACGAAGATTTGTTTGCAGAACTGCTGAGTATGCAATACAGAGAAAGTCCACAAGTGTGCTCTAAATACAGAAAGCATTACAGAATGTTAAATTCTTGAAAGGATCAGACCAGAATCCTCTCAGACTGGATTCCTCATTAACTAATGGACTCATCTGGAATTTATATTCCAGCTATCAAATGAGAATAACAGCAGCAGCTTCCCTCACAAGCATCTTCTTAAAACATGCTCATTAAAGACAGAAAAACTATCGGATGTTGCAGTGCCTGTACAAAAAGTGCCACATCAGAAAGGAGAGGATGCACGGTGCAGAATATTTCTGTCATTTTAGGTTTATTGTTCAGCATTGTTCCTCTTATGAGGACTTTCTGTTTTCTACAATGAGATTTGTAACCTCCGGAATTAAAGATTGCACCTACTTATAACAGGGTTAATTTCTGGACTTTCTAGTCTTGTTAGCATTTAAATTTTCAACCCTTGTTGTCTTTTATTTCATTATATTTTAGCAGTAGGATTTTTTTAATGTATGCCATTGGCACTTATTTAGCTGCTTAAAGTAAAAGTCAGTATTTCAAAATCCTTCTATGTGAGGGAATAAATTTAGTTCATTTTATTTGAGCACGTCTGGCAAGCCATTAGCAGCTGCTGCTCTAAAATTCTGTGAACTGAGTTAGTATTAAGAAGGAGAAAGCTCAAATGCCAGCTGTTTTTCAGCTTGTGTGTATAGGACCAAGTGTATATTTATTGTCACAGTATGTAGGGACAGATCTGCTCTAATCCATTCTACACCAGTGAGTACTGTAGGATACCTTTGTGCTCGATGCTAATGTAGCAGACTCTAGACTTATATTCTTTAACTTTCAGAACAGAATAAAGTAATTTCTCTGTGAAATATTTTCTTTAATATGTCTAGACATGGTATATTTGAAACAGAACTGTTTCTAATAACTCCTTAACATCTCATGGATAATTTTTCACTGCATAAAGTTTCCACACAGCTGGATTTATATCCAGTCATGCACCTTTGTATTCCACCCGTCCAACTACTAGAATTTGAATCTCAGCGCACTTAGTGAAGGCAATCATCCACTCTTTTATTTTAGTCCCAATCATTTAAAATTACAGATATTGCTTCAGCTCCATGAGACTGAGTAGACTTATTAAAAAAAGGGGGATCTAATTAAAAACTGTGTGCATATAAATCTTCTTTCTAGTATATGCAAGGCAGAGTGTACCAGACTTAGCTTCTGATTACCTACAATGTGGACTACAGAAAGGAGGAGACTGGAAGTATTTAGAAATCAGAAAGTAATTTCCACTGGGAAATACATACATTTTGTCTGTGCCAGTTGAATAGGCAGTTTCTAGAGTTTTTTTTAACAAATTAAGAAGTTTATGTTGCCACCTTGGAAAAGACCTTAATATTATTTTAATATCCACAAACAAATCATGGACCATCCACGAATTGAATTCTTGGAATCATAAACCCATTGCATTTATGCAAATATGTTAAATAATCAGTGTAAAGTGACAGATGATGCTTGAAGCATAATCTAGGTCTGTATCATGAGTAGATAATAATATTAAGTTCTTATTTAGGAAGTCCTAGAAAATGGTATGTTGTAGTGCAAACTGCATCTGTCTGTCACATTCAGAGTATCTGTCAGCTGGACTCAATTTTGTACATTTTTTTAAATTGCTTTTTATCAGATTGCTCCCTTGTTCTGTTTCACCATCTTTTCTATTTTGTGCTTTGTTTTCTTCTTTTCAAGATAAAATATCACCATTTTGGGATAGTACTGTACCTTTTTACCTCATAGCTCGTATTTGTATTTAAATTAATATATGTATATTTGAGTATGGTTCAGGCAGGTCACCTTCCTTGTACATTTAATGAAGTGCTTTAGAAAAAGCACATTTGAATTAAATGCTCTTGGTGAGTTATGTAGATACTGTCAGTAGGATTTGCAGATGTTCTCCCAGGGAAGGATGATGCTTCTCACAAGTCCGATGCTCAGATGCCACGTAGGTACACTTGGACTGCCTCCATATCTGGGCAGTAGCAAGCAGGTACACAGAGCACTTTAGGTATGTAGTGCCACTCTTTGAAGTACTGTGCTTTCTGGTGAATCCATGAGACCCCAACAAACTCTTCCGTCTGGAAATGGTCTGAAACACTCCCCTGTAAATTTGTGCAGCTACTGAAAATAAGATCCTTTTTCTCTCTGTGCAGTCTGTCTTGTTTTCACTGCACTATTTCTCTTACAATGGACTGCTCCAAATGCTCTCATACTGTGCAGTGAAGCATAAGTATTTTGCAAATGGTACTGGCCCGTGTGCTGAGTGAGGAAGCAGAGGTCTTCCTGTATAATCCGATTTCAATCAACTCACTCTAATCACTACTGATAGTTGCAAAATTTAGCCTGGATCTGCTCTGGTAATCTAGATTGACAGGAGGTAAAAGTAAAAGGACAGAAGGGCAGAGGAACAAAGAGAAACGAGCAGGAACAGTGATTTTCTGCCTTTGCTTGCCGTTCTGGGACGCGCGTCCGTGCCGGCGGTGAGCCCAGCGCTGCAGGAGGGTGCTGCGAGCACAGGTGCCCTCTGTGGGGCTGGAGTGGCAGCCGCCATGCCACGGGCACAGACGGTGCAACAGGTACCTGCCTGAGCTGTTGGCATGCATTATTTATTGACATCGAGATCCTGATTCTCTTTATTGCTCTAAAGATCCTGGGGTCGTGAAATATTCAGGCATAGCAGCAGTTAAACAGTGCAGCCAGCAACTGTGCGTGTCTTTGCCATCCTCTGAAGGCGAGTGGCTTCCAGTGCTGGGCTTCATTCTCCTACAAGCTCAATGCTTGGCTGGAGGCTTGGAGGATAACTGGACTCTGCGTTTTCTCACTGGGCGGGTGAAGTGAGTGTGGGAGTAAGTCCCTTTGACTGTTGGTTTTAACTTTTCAAAGAGAAGAGCCAACTTTGGATTTCATGGATATACAGAAATACAGGCAGCTGCTGCTGAAGACAGGTATGTCTCGGTTTGACTGGATTGTACATCGGGAAGAAAAATGACTTTTTTTATTGTTACCTGACCACATGCTCAGTGTGCCTGTGTCAGCCAGGCTAAGGAACTCTACACCCTAGGGTAACCTCGGCACCTGGACTACCCCTCCATCTGACTTTCCATGCTGGTGGGGCTGTTGTTGGTTGTTTCAGCCTTGCATGTTGCCATGCTAAAAACACCCAAGGCTAAAAATGTGTCCTGGGTAAGTACAGAAACATGAACAAAGTTTCTATAAGTATGGATTTTTCAGTTATATATGAATATGCTTTTCTCTATATATGTGGAAGTGTAAACTTACACAGATTGAGGTGTAAGGTCAATTAAAAGATTATAAATCATTAAGATCATAATTATTTAAAATATTTCTAAGAATTAAGAAAAAAAGACATTATTTTGAACACTGGTAATTTGAAAGAACTGTGCTAGGAAATATTATGACAGACTTTCAACCTACTTGTTTATTATATATGTTTTCCATCTATGCTAGTGAAGGGTTTGTGCTACATACTTTACATGAATTGAAAAATTTTTGTGGCTTTTAGGATGCAGACTTAAGGCTTAAAGAATAAGGTTTAAAGATTTTGAGGGGATTAATGAATAACTCTAGTTTAATTTCTATTTTTTTATACTTCAGTGGTTTGATACTATAGGTGTTCTTCTATGTAGTATGATTCACATCTTCAAACACTATTTTAAAAGTCCTAGGAGTTGTTTCAGTACATTGTAATAAGTTGTAATACACAGTGGGATGAGGGAGTCCGCGTTCAGTGTCTTTTCTGTTGACTTTCTTCTTTTTAAGTGAGAAAATACATTTTTATTTTGTCCTTATCCAGGACTTCTGTATCAGAAACTAGGATTCCTGTTGGAGGATAAAGTAAGCCATGAAATACAATTCCTGACTAAGTAACAGTGCCCTTTGCTAACCCCCATAATGGATGATTATACAACTCTACCAGCACACAGCCTGCTCTACCGAATAAGCACAGTATCATCAAATCCCAGTTCCACGCAGAGTCCTGGAAATGCAGGCAACTATTCAGTAGATAGCTTTAGGGCTTCTTCAGTGATCTCACTGAGTCCCAAATATTGCCCCAAGTGTTCCCCATAACTGCATTACCTTGTCTACAGTGCCAGGGTTGTTCAGGAGTAAAGGATGTCACTGCCAGCTCTGAGGTTCAGATACCTTCCCTTCCCTTCCCTGCTGTGAAAATGCATTAAGTTTCAGATTACTTAGAAATTTAAGTGTGTTCATGAAGCAGGCTGTGATGTGAGTCTAGCTGAGAGATGTTTGTATCCCCCAATTTATGTACTGAGGGATAAACTGCTCACACACACAGTGTCTCTTCTTGGAAGTAGAAATCTCATATGTCTGCAGCTATGATGGGTTCCAAGTTTGGCTGTTTAAATATAAGATATATGTAGGTATTCAAATACCTGTTTCTGGTGATTAAGTTGGAGAATGCTGAGATACTTACTCTTACCAATAATTTTGCATTGTGGAATAATCACCAAGGATAAAATAAATAAGTCCTTTCTTGCTCTCCGTCCTTTCATTACCAATTTGCATAAAAAAAGGAAATAGATATATGCTGTCATGAAAATGGTAAATTTTGGTAATCGTTTCAACTGGATAATTGATACAGAGTTTATCTATCATAGCATGGCGCTATTTTGTGGACATTAATGACCTTTAATTGTTTCATGAAACCCATAGTTGCACATGTGAAATGTGTAAACTATAAACTGATTTGAAAATTCCAGTGCAAAAATGGCAACTTACATGATTGCAACTGTGTGTTATAAAAAGAAATAGATGCTGCGCCCAAACCGTTGTAGCATCTGGGATTACTTCTACTTCATGGACTATTTTTTCCTTTTAATAAAAACCACAAATAAAATTTCTGCAAAAACTATCTGTAAGGATTTCTGACTTCATTTTTAACTGAGTGTATTCTATTAGTAATTTACAATTGTAACTGGATAGTTGTTTGAGCAAAATGAAGAAATTAATAGCTATAAAAGGATGGAGATAATTTTACCTAAGTCTTGCATTCATCTCTTTCCCTTCGGTTTTCTTGGGGAGGGGGCGGTGTTTAATCACTTAATCTGTCTTTGGCAATATAACATAAAAGTTATTCACTATTAAGTGTATTACGTGATGGAAGGTGTCACTTCCTTAGTAAGTATAATCTGTGACCAGTACTTTAATTGAGAAAAAGAATACGTATTGCTCTGAGGATGCTTAAAACAAATAAGAATAATGATTTTTTTTTTTTTTTTTATGCTTTAATGTTTTGGAAATCTGACATGCCCTACAGTGAAGTACAAGGGCACCTTAAAGAATCAGGTACCTGCTCAAAGTATCACTTGGTTTAAATCCCAACAAGTGAAGATTAACTTGAACTCCTTGAAAATCTGGATTTTGACTCTGGAAGTTTTATCTCTCTGAGGCTTTGATCTTGACCTTTGTGAATATGCAATGAAAATACAATGGTCCCAGGCTGAATCACAAAGATAAAAGTGCATGATAAATATTTTGGCTGTAATCTAGCAAGGTGCTTTGACATCTGCTGAAATTTCAGTTTAATTTTCACCTGCTTAAAACTTAAGATTTCGGCCACTTTTTGGCAAATACTTTGCTGAATCAGAGTGTTTTCTAAATCTTTGCTACTCTGCAATTGAAGTTGGCATTTGATCCTTGTATCTTTAGCATATAATGTTCTTAAGGACAGAAACTACGCTATGCTGGTGTATCTTTTTACAAAAAACCTGCTGCCTGCATAATTTATAGCTCCTCTTCAAGGCTTCAAGGGGTCCACCTGAGTGCCTTCCCCTGTGGAAAAGAAAGCCCAAACCTACTACAGTCCTTAAAAACTCAGCAGCTTCTATGACCTTTGCTAACATTTTGCAGCAGTGTGTCTGACGGACCCTGACTGCTGCAAGGACCCTCACCTCAGAAACTGCAAGGCTTAGAATTTAATATCTGATGTCTTTCAAGAGCTGAGGAGTCGTCAACTTTTTAGTGGGTTGTTTCTTTCCCAGAAGTGCTTCAGATACCATTTGATAGACCTCCATGTCATTGATAAAGGTTCTGTGAATATCAGCCTTGGTTTTGTGCTTGTGATTGTGAGGAAAGCTTTGGTCACTGCTACATGTGGTGTCTGGCTTTTTAAAGGCACTGAATGGTCTTCTAGGAGCTGTGGGGACTTTAGTTTTAAATTAGGTAGAGAATATTTTAACTTTTCTCTCTCTCTAATGGCTTTTGGTGCTGCCACATGTGAATATTTTAGAAAATTACTGGGAAGAACTGAGGCTGACCTAGACAAGATGACTGTAAAATCTATTTGTCATCTAGTGCCTTGGGGTTTTTTATATTTGATTTGCAAAATGAATTCATTTAATTATCCCTAATGGAATAATTTTGTTAAATTGATTCCTATTGACACAGATTTAATTTTCATTGTCTAGTATAAGCAATTAGATTGTTTGTTACTTTATGTAACAAAGCTACCTTTGAGTTCTGTGACAACTGTAGGTAGGACCTCTACCTGCGGAAAAGGCTGTAGCTTACAAAAAATGCAGCTATGGGACACGGTGTATTTCTTTAAGCTATGTTTTTGACCTAAGTAGCAGATAGCTGTGAGAATTGAAAGTAAAGGAACTTGGAAATTTGAAATACCATAGCATCTTCAAAATATGGTTCTATGCATGTTAATGAAAGATGTCTCCTCTATAGTTTCTGTAAACTGCTTCGTTAGTCTGTTGTACCAGTATATTAGAGGAGTAAGCACCTTCCAGTATTCTGTAAAAGACATTTAATTGTGTACCTGATGTAATTTTCAAGGGCAGCATCATTTTAGTGTTCCAGCTACAGCCATTTTTACCTATCCAAGCATCCTCTGGCCTTTGGAACCATACGAGCCCTGCTGGAGGGCCGCAAACCTTGACTCTGTGCCAAGGCAACCTACTGAGCAGAAAGGTCATTGAGCCACAAATACCCAAAATAAATTCTAGCTCTTTAGCTGAAAGCTGTAGAGCTGTCTGCCATGCTCTGCTGTCAGTAGTTAGTTTGTGGTACCCACTGCAAAAAAAAGAGCAAAGTCTGTGGTGCTCTTTGGTAGAGTAACTCTTCTTCCCTGAAACACAGGTTTGGGGTGGGTAGGAAGTTTGGTGCATTGTTGTTACTGCAAGTAGGATGCTTGTGAGTGCACACGTAGTATGTTTCTGCTTTTATTAATATTTAAATTGAGTTGTCAGTGTTGGTATTAAAGAGATAAATCTTCTTGATTGCACAGTATCTTTTATCTCTGTCTTCTTACTTAATAACGCTCTGTTGCACACCTTGTATCACTCAGATTCAAAGGAGTGGAGTTTGCAGAGCAGGAAGACTGACTTTTATGTAATTAATGGAATTGTAATTCCTGATGAATTCCCTCAGCTAATAAAAGGGGTTGATATTTCTATCTCACTTTCTTACTCAAGAAGTAGCATGATACATGTGGTGTTGTAATGGTAAAGGAAGTGAATGAAAAAATAAGAAAAATAGAATGTAAATAGTGAAATATGCTTGGAATATCCCCTAACAGGAAAAAATAGAGTGTTATGTTGTCAAATAAAAAGGGAGAGGAGGGGATAAAATTCTAAGGGAGAAGAGATAAATAAAAAGACAAAGTAGAGCTTTGAATCGTAAGACATGTGATATTATTAGAAAGGAAGGATTAAACAAATACAGAAGTACAAAGAGGGGAATGTGTCTACATTAAGAGCTCTATTTTTGTACACTTGGGATCAACTGCAAAATAGGAAATAAAACAAGTAGTTTGAAGGACAAGACAGTGGAAAAAGCTTGGAAATAATAGGGAAGTTATCTGAGGATGATTTCATGTTTACCCTGAAACGTGAAAGCTAATGGTAATACAAATGAAATTTGATGTGCTTCTAAGAGAGGACAAAAGGTTCCCTCGGATGAGTTCTCTTCACTTGAGGTTCTTGAGGCACATGGATGAGAGAAAAACTTGGAGAGAAGTACCTGCTGTTCACAGGCATGCTGTTATTATTACTCTGCTGTGGGTTAGTATCGATCCTGTGAAGAGACTGCAAAAGTGCATGAAGTCAGGAAATATTGAAGGTGCACGTCACCTGTCTGTGAAACAGTAATGAAACTCTTGCTCATTTCATAGCACTGCTTTAAAATGTTATTGAAGGAGGGTAAGCTAGGGTTTGATGGAAGGTCTATGGAGAGAGCTTCTGACTGCAACAGTATCTCTCTGGGCTTAAAGGTGTATCCAAGCAATAATTGCAGGAGTTTGTGGCATAAAAGACAATTGATTTCTCAACTTTGGCTTGCATGGAAGACTTTCATCCTTTGAGAAAGCATAGGTCTTGGCATTTAAAGATTGACACAGCTGAAACAGCTATACTTTTTGTCTGAAGTGCACCATTGTTGGTGAAAAGCAGAAAAACAAATATATTGTGTGTTACATTGCTTATGAAGTTGTGGTTTTTTTCAGTAAATTGGTGGGTTGATGTTTTGGTTCTGTCTTGTCCTGGTCTAGTGTGTGCTAATGCGATACAATACTCACTCTGTCAACTAATCATTGACTGAAATGACATTGTAATTTGCTTTCTTTATGGTTGTTTTTAAGTCCTTAGTTTCTAGTGGAGACAGCTCTCAGCATTCCTGAGTAATAGAGCAAGCTTCCTCAGCAAACTTCTGATGACACGTTTGGCTCTCTCTGCTGGCAGCACAGGTTTTTTTCTATTAATAGAGGCAGGTCTGGGTTGTCTCCATCCTTCAGAGGCAAACTTTTTGTGAAAGCTCCTGTGGCTGCTGGATTGTCTTCCTTTGATTGCATGGGGCTCTAGTGGTGTCCTGCAGAAAGTTCAGGGTATTCAAAGCACTAGAAAAGAAAAGGCAAAAAGCTTAGCTGCATATTCTCCCTTCCTCTGTTTTTCCTTGTACTTATTTATCAGTGTAATTCCTGCTGATTTTGGTTGGAGCTACATTCATAATCTGATTAGCAGAAAGGTCATCAGGGCGTGCAGAACTTTAAGCAGTCTGCTGTAAGATAGAGGACTTGCTTCCCTTGACATTTCTGAAAGTTTTCCCTTGAATCACGGGGCCCAGGATCCTGCCACATCCCCAGAGCAGCTGGGCTGTGCCAGCGAGTGGAGCTGCGTGGATGGCAGCTCCTGCAGGAAGTCGTGGCCTGTGCGCACAAGGCTGGGATTGCACTCAGGCTGCTCATCCAGCAGAGTCACTGCCAGTCTGGGCTGCATGGGGGTGATGCATCCTATCAATAACACTGCTTGACTCAGCCTGCACCATCTCTGATATTAAGCAGTCACGTCTGAAAAATAAATTAGTGGTGCATTCCAGATTGGAATCTCTCATTAATTTTAGCGGTTCTGTACAGTGTGCTGATGTCGTGACTACCTGGCAGTGGTTTTAAAGAGTCTTGAGGGTGATTTGTGTTAAAGGCAAAAAGTTGTTGTTGACTGACTTCATACAGTAAGGAGAAGTTAACTTTCCCAGAGTACTTTTTTGTTAATAACTGTGTGACAGCATGCACAAGCATTTACCACAGATGTCTAATCGCTGCTTCTAATTTGTATGGACTTTTTGTAACCTCACAGATATAATGGAGAGGGCAAGAGGAATATGTTTCTCACTTTTTGAGATGTAAAAGCTAGGGTGGGTTTTTTTTGCCACTATCAAGAGGTAATAAAAAAGCAGAAGTTAACAGTTGACCCAGACACAACTGATTTGAGCTGCCTTGAAGTGTGTTGAAATTTTTAGAAACTTTCAGTTTTTCTGGGACAGAGGAGAGTGTTGGAAAAAATACAAACCTTAGTTTGAAGGTAATGTTGTCTGAGATGAAATAGAAGGTGAAATTACAGATGCATCTGTGGACAAAAGGAAGTTGTGCCTGTTTTTCTCAGCAATGCTTGTACTGGCCTTGGACATTAAAATCTGAATACAAGAATGCCAGCTGTATACTCCAGTGGTTTAATTATTTCTACTGTCATTTCATTTTTAGTTTTCTAAGGTTTTTGCCCCTACTAAAATTTGAGGTGCTTGCAATATAAATTTGTAATGTAATTTTCCTTAGTTTGAATTGCGAAGATTAAAACTGACTGGGGTTGCAATTTATGCCAAATTGTCAGATATATCTTGCATTTCTAGAGGCATAAATGGGTTCAGACTGAATAAAGTGTAAATGGTTTATTTTTCCAGTGATGCATGACAAATGTAAACATGTAACTGCATAAGCATTTATGATTTCTTCGCTCAAAACATTAGTGCATTAATTGAAAAATTATTCTTAAAATTATGGTAGCCAAGGGAAACAGAAAGATAATCAAAAGAATGGATATTGGACATTTAGGACTGAGAACATACTGCAACCTAGGAATTCTCTGTAAAAACTGAGGAAGATGGAGAAGTTTTAATCCTTTTGTGTTTGCTTAATGTTAGAGCTGATAGGGATTTTTTTTTTTTAATGCTGTATGTTAAGGCTGTATAATTTTCTGTTTGAATTCTTCCTGCTCCCTATCGAAAATACTTGTCCTCACCACAGTTGCTGCTTTTCAGCTGGGATTCTGTTTGTGTATAGATCTTGTAATGTCCTGTGGTTATTGTATCCCATGAAGTTATACTGTTCTTCAAGTAAGGTGTGATGCTGAATGAAAATTATGCATACAACGAAAAAGGCTCAGGAGGAATGTTCAAGAAATGTGCCCATATTTTAGTCATAAGGTTATGGATACAGCTGATCAGAATTTCATGGAAATTTAGTCATTATATGCTCAAAGTATTCTGTATCTGTTTGTTTCTTGCTGTGTATACTTACTCATAGGACAATATTTTTATCTAATCATTAACTATTTTATACTGAATTTATAGGGGATATTGGTTGCATCGAAAATCTTCTTAAGTTCTGTTTTTACGAGGCAGCCTGTTCTCGAAGGAAACTACAAATAGGATTTCCTATGTGGAAATTGTTTTTGAGCATTTAGAAGCAATTTGAATGTAATACTGTGCAGAAAACTAAGCCAAATAAACCATGCATTTTTATAATTCATTATGGTAGAAACAGCTGTGATAAAAATTACCATTATAAAAAAACCCCAGCAGCACTGTTAACATAGTTTCTCTGGATGATCTTCAGCTGTCAGTAAGCTGTGTCAGTAAGATGTCTTTAGAATAAAAATAGCGTCAACACTTGTTAACACAAAACATAACAGTTGATTACTAGACTAGATAAATCTGGGCAAAGATATGCAAAGGTGTGTCACACATGGGGAATAAAAAAAGTACAATAAAAAGTTACTTATGTGGAAGTGTATGCTGCAGTCCCAAGATACACATTGGCACTGAAAATCTCTCTTTTCTATAATACATGATTTATAAATGCTTTCTGTCACAAGTGAAAACATCGTGGAAATGAGAGAAGAAATTCAAAAGACATTAGGGAGTGAAGATAATTTGACCTGAAAAACAGGAAAGAAGTAAATAGAGCTGTAAAAGCTCTAGATTTCAAGAATTTAAAAGTCCAGACCTCTACCTAGAGCCCGTCAGTGAGGCCTGCTCTGCAGAGGCTTGAGGGATGGCCTTTTTATCTGACTTCCCAATCTGCTTCCTAATGTCTTTCAATTCATGTTGGCTTTGGTGAATAAGTATCTGGGTACAGTGTATTGAATTCTTGCCCTATTTCCAGGCCGAATAATGTTTCCACATTTCAACACGTCTTTGGCTTTTCTTCTTAGAAAATCCTGCTCTGTGAGATTTCTCCCATGTTGCAGAGCCTGGTTCTTGAATGGAAAATATTTGTAGTCAATTTATTAAGTAAATTAAATTTGATAAACTTCAACAGACACTTTGATACTTTCTGTAACAATATCTTGTTGTCTTCAGAATTTTTAGAAAATTTCTTTGCAAACAACACCTCAGTTTTTTACTATTCTACCTTCCAAACCAGTACCATATTCTTCATATGGGAATTATTTTATTGCAGGACTCATCTGTGTTTAATACTTGCAGGTTTTACTGTCTTGTGGTCTTTTTCTTCCATTGGATTAACTGCTATGGCAAAGAGTAACTTGTACTTTTTGATATGACTTCTATGGAGTCTTCCAGTAATTTTGAGGTTCTATTGTCTGATCTCCCTCTATATCTACACCATGTTGAATAAAGAAGGGAGCTGGGCCTCTTCAGCCTCGAGAAGAGGCAATTGAGAGGAGACGTTATCTCTCTCAGTATCTGAAGGGAGGGTGCCAAGAGGATGAACCAGGCTCTTCCCGGGGATGCCAAGCAATAGGACAAGAGACAATGGGCTGAAATTGTTGCACAGGAAGTTCTACCTGAATTATGGAGAAGAACTTCTTTACCATGAGGGTGACTGAGCACTGGAACAAATTGACCAGAGACAGAGTGGAGTCTTGCTCACTGGAGGTATTCAAGGACCATCTGGATACAATCCTGTACAATGTGCTCTGGGATGGCCCTCCTTGAGCAGGGAGGTTGGATCAGATGACCCACTGTAGTTCCTTCCAACCTTACCCTTGTGCTTCTGTGGGAGACATAAAGCACTGCTTAGTGTACTAGGTACTCCTATTGTGAATAAGAATAATATTTTTGTTTAGCAACATTAACTGTTGCTTCTTAAAATAAGACTAGTAAACAATTTGAGATAGATGCATTCAAAGAACATAATCTCCTTAAGACTAGGAGGGAGCGTTCATTAAAAAAAAGGGGGCATAACTATGTTGGGTCGTTTGAGTGCACTAATATGCAAGATATTATTTTACAGATTTGTTCACAGCTGCACTTCTGAATGTGATTTCATGTTGTTAAACTCCAAGTACCAAACCTCCTTACTCTATCTGAAAAGGTCCAGTCAGATGTCCTTGAAGTTAAAAGTTCCTCCCTAAAGATGCAAGAATGTCTAAAGACATCAGAAAAAACAGAATGAAATCCCTAAAGCACAAAGGGAACAGGGAAAACAAAGTACTGTTATCCCAGCTGCTGATGCCTACTTCTTTATTTATTTCATATTGGAAGGCATGAATCAGATACGACATCTTCTGAGAAACTGTTTACTCTTTATAAACTATCATCTCAATCTAGTACTAGAGCTCCTCTTGCCTGTTGGTGAAATGGGATGTTGCTGGAATGCCTCATCATAATTATTGCCTTTATTAGTTGTAAGAAATTAGAACAACAGTTAATATGGTCTGCTGTGATTCAGACGATGAATATGAAGCAGAAACACCATTGTATAACACTCTATTTCAAGAATTTGTTTTTTCTTCTCACAAAAACCTTGGTTTGCAAACTTTGAAGTTGCTCATATACCATACCTTGTTTCTCACAGAGCACACAACTAATTTTTTGGTTGCGTTTCATTTGTCAGCTGGAAAAGAGTGCAGGACTTCCTTGTAATTTTTATCACACCTTCTATTGTACAGAAATTGAGATTGTATTTAATGTCTTGATCTCTTTCTAAACACTGACAAAACAGGAATTTGTAAGTACTTAGTGTGAATACATGCATGGAATACTGTGCTTGGAAGACAGGAATGTCATGATATTCTTTTGAGTCATTAACAATTGATAGAGAATAAAGCTAATGAGGCAAAATATAACTATAGAATAGATATTAATTTCCTTTTAAAATATCATATTTTTAGGAGCAGATTTTTTTGTAGGAAGAAGAAACATCATCATGCATTGCCAGCTATAGCAGATTTTTAATTCAGCAACTGATAAATTGTATTCTTTCATGGAAAACAATCAAAATATCTATTTTGAACGGTTAAAAAGTTTTAATGTAGTATGAATATATTATTGATGTAGTACTATGGTCTATTAATAGTTTCACTTAGGTAGCTTTAATTTTAAGAGTTTTGACAATTTTTTGTTGGTTTATTATAATTGTAAAAGGCTTCTCAATATAACAGAAACTTGTGTTAGGAAATTTTTCCCATTGTAAAATGGGAAATTAAACAAGCTGTGTGCCAATTATTTCATCACTGAGAATTGGGCACTTGCAAGGTCACTTACAAAAGCTCATAAACTTAATTGAGTTCTCCTACAAGCTTTAACATGAAGAGTAAGTAGAAAAGTGTTGGATTGCCAGATATTTTTACGTGTTCCCAGTACTTTGGCCAACAAAGCAGCAGGAGAGGGGACAGGGCAGAATGGGGATGTGCTCTTCAGTTCCTGGCAAAATGACACAGTGGTAGAGCAAAAGCTATTAAATGATTTTCCAACTTTGTTCTGAACAAACTGTGCTCTCAAGTATCACTTCAAATGTTGTCAGCTCTGTCAAATGCTTAATATTGTCCTGTAAGGTTAAGTAATTATCTCTGAATGCTTGTTTGAAGTCAGCAAATCTGTTCTGATGTAGCCTCTGTGTGCTGTGTAACTGCGAGACAATGCTAGGTATGGTTATACTATATTTGTGATGAGTAAAATAGCATCAGTCACACAACATCTTTCTCCACTGTCACCAGATCAGACATTTCAGTCTTTTCACCTGCATTAGGGATGACAGGGGATGTGGGCTGCACAACAAGGAATGTGGCCTGTGCTGTAACGGATATATTATTGGCCTGTTCTCCTCTATCAGAAGATCTCATGTTATCAGTCAATCACCTCTGTGCACTGTTGCATTGGAAGTCTTTTAAATGCATAAAACAGATGTCTCACCTTTCCAAAACAAGTGGGAAGTTTGTTTTATGCCGGCAAGTCCAGTGATCCAGCAGCAGCCCCCAAGGCTGCAGTGCCTGGGCCTGCCAAGTGAGTGGTGTGACCGGGCACTGCTGCTCTGCGGGGTTTTGAAGGGATCCGTGTGGAGTGTTCAGCTGCTGTGCATGACAGGAGTGGGGTGGCTGTGAGGACAGAAGTACTTCTCTGTCTGAAGCAAAGCCATTCCCTGTTAGTAGCCTAGCACTGTTTAACCCTGATTTCTAAGCTGTGAGTGGAAGGACCCAGGTTTGGGGTTGCTTGACAAGCACCCCCAAACACCATCAGTCGCTGCATCAATCTGCCAATTCTTATTATCCCTTCTTTCCTCCTAAGTTCTTCCCCTTTCCCACCCTGATTCTCATCCACAAAACAGCTATCCCCTAATCACTTTTTTCCCCAATTTGTCCTGATTTTGGTATGTCTGACAGTGTTGCCCAGGTAATATGGCCTTACACCACCCTACTGATAGGGTTACCTGCACCCTGTGTACACACATGTGCATGTTTGGTGGGGGAGGAAGGAAAAGGGTTCATGTGCTGATGGGTAAATGAGGCACTGGTACCTCTCTAAACGTAGGAACTGTTGCTGGGATGGCAACATGCTAAGGCATCACATCCCAGTAAGGATGCAGGTTTTAATTTCAACTATTTTTGTGGGTGATTTAAGCACTCACAAAGAAATGGCTTTTGAATTGCAGCCTTTCCTGTAAATTTCCCTTACCCTCTTGGTAAATTGGAAAGAGATTATTTTAAGAGATGTTTTGTAAGTGACCTCTTCCAAGGGGCAAAGTTTCTGGTTTATTTTTCAAAGTACCTCTGAAATGTGTTTATAACTAAAATAAATCTTAAAATTGTGCACACTGCCTTCTTTAGAAAAAAAAAAAAAATCACTTAAGTGGAAATCTAAACCCCAGTTGGTCTAAACTACTGGAGTAATTTCTGCATATTTATGACTGGAATGGCACCAGACTAGCTCATGATTGTAAATTAAGGACTTCTTTTCACTTACAGACAATGCTTTTAACTACTCCTTTGTACCTTTTCTGTAAGTTTATGGTTGCTAGGGGAAATACTTTGAATCCTATGAGAAATGCGGTATGTTCCCACACTAATGGAAACTGCTGTATTTTTGTACTATACAGTTTTCAAGGAAAAGGAACTCCTCATGCTGCAAGTTATATCACAAGTAATGAACACATTGGCTCTAGGAAATTATGTTCTCCGTGTGATGGTGTAAATTCTCTGTGGTAAATACAGCACTTTTAAGGAAAAGGAATTAAAAAGCTCTTTAGCAGTAACTCAGGCATTTCACATTAGTTAATTATGATGTTGTGTGATGGTTTTTGAACTTAAGGTGGGGGCATTTACAACTTCTCTAGGAAACTTGTTCCAGTGCCTCATCAATCTCACAGTGAAGACTTTCTTCCTAATGTCTGATGTAAATCTCCCCTCCTTCAGTTTAAAACCATTCCCCTTGTCCTATCAATGCACGTTCTTGTAAAAAACACTCTCCAGCTTTCTTGTCAGCTCCCTTTAGATACTGGAAGGCTACCCTGAGGTCTTCTTGGAGCCTTCTCTTCTCCAGGCTGAACAGCCCCAATTCTCTCAGTTTGTCTTCATAGGGCTGGTGCTCTCTGATCATCTTTGTGGCCTCCTCTGGACTCAGTCCGACAGGTCCATGTCCTTATGCTGGGCACCCCGGAGCTGGATGCAGCACTCCAGGTGGGGTCTCACCAGAGCAGGGCAGAGGGGCAGAATCACCTCCCTCACCGTGCTGCCCACACTGCTTTTCATGCAGCCCACAATTGGCTTTCTGTGATGCAAGTGCACTGTGTCAGCTTGTCTTGAGCTTCTCATCCACCAACAACCCCAAGTCCTTTTCCTCAGGGTTGCTCTCAGTCCATTTTCTGCATAGCCTGTACCTTTGCTTGCAATTGCTCTGACCCA
Source organism: Ifrita kowaldi (assembly GCA_013398055.1). Classification (NCBI taxonomy): domain Eukaryota; kingdom Metazoa; phylum Chordata; class Aves; order Passeriformes; family Cinclosomatidae; genus Ifrita; species Ifrita kowaldi. The sequence continues at coordinate 190,194 of VZRS01009822.1, forward strand.
GGTGCATTCATCATTAACACAAGACTTAATGGAAATGTTAAAACTGTAGTTTAGGTTGAAATTTTCAAGACTTGCCAAACTGTCATTTGTAAAAATACGTAGATAATTCCTCAAGTCCATAATTAACTACTTAATACATACATTCTGATAGGATTTTTCTTGTGTGAATGTGCCTCCCCAAAAAGGAGCAGGTTGAAGAAAGCTGTTCAAAACCATTGTGCTTCTGAAGCATATGGTTCCTGTTATTTCTGATATCAGCCATGGCTTGCATCAAGCTACACAAAAAGTAGCCTAGTTAGATGTCCACTTCTTGTGTGGCTATAATGTGCAAATTGACAGAGAATATGAAATCCAAAGAGAAAAAATTCCTCCCCAAGGATGCCAAGTAGTCAGTGTGTTAAAGAATGAGAAGAAATAGAGTTTTATACCTCACTGATGCAGAGGACTGTTTGCTGACTGGTAAGTGCAGGATTCCAAATGTAATGTTTCTGAACATAAAAGAGAAAATTACCTACTTTTTGGATGGGGACAAACTGGGTTCTCAATTAAAAGCTTGCCCAGGCTGTTCTCTACTTAAGACAGGAGAAAAGGATTTTGGCAAAAAAATAATGAACATTTTAAAAATCTGAAGGTGGAACTCGCTGTGAAAACCTATCTTCCTTTCCAGCAGAAAGCCACCTAGAAAGGAAAAAGGATTGCAGGGTAAAAACATAAAAAATAAAGTTGAATTTCAAAATAATTCTGCAATAACAGTAATTATTGACAGGAAATGTATCTAGTAATTAAAGGAAAACATTATACATTAATTACTATTTATTTTAAAGCCATCATCAATTTCTACTTGTACATTCATTTCCAGAGACACTATGAAGCTACTGAGAAACACAGGTTTGTGTCACAATTTACTTAAAGAATGCATTCACTAAGCGCTCTAGAATAGACAGACCAGTGTAATATTTTGTGCTCAGTCTTCAGTTGCTTACAGTAATTCATGATACCTTTGCAAGTCTGTGCTTAGGGTTATATATCTTATTCTTTCATTAATGTATTGTGTATCCTCTGAAGTGTGATTGTCCATCTGTTGCACAAAATGAAACAACTGTGGCTTCATCCAGACCCTCGTGAAAGGACTGGGGTCACATTTTTCAAGTTATTTGTGGCGCTCTCATCCCTTGCAAGTCACGTTTTGGCACGTTGTGTTCCTTAACAATGCTGAACTTATTGGTCCAGTATTACCGTAGAACTGGTCAGTTCTCTGAGAGCTAAATGGGTCCAACTCCTCAGCAAACCCTGCTTTCTGTTTCTGAGGTTTTTAATTTTTAATTTGCATGTCTAAGAATTGCTTCACCTGTTTACAGCTGTAAATTAGGACAGGCAATTGCTTTTGTTTTCACAGAACAGAGAAAAGGATGCTTATTTATGGGAATTTATCATGGCATACAAGGAAGGGTTTGGGATCATTTACTGCATCCCTCAGTTTCCCCCGGAGGATCTCCTCAGGCAGTCAGCCTCTCCCAGGGTTCTCAGGTTCCTGGGAGAAAAGTTGTCCTTCATGGTGGCAAATCTGTGGTCAGACTGGGGGATCAGAACTTCAAATCTTACAATTTTGAAGTTTTTTTACTTATTACCATGGGTCCCCTGATGTTAGTAGAGATCACTCACCTGTTGAACTTGACTTTTCCTTGGTCAGACATAACCTCCAGGCTGAGGAGCACTTGAGGTTCATCCATTTGTGAATGTGAACTGGGGACTCTATGGAATGAGAGGAGGGGCATGAGAAATACCTTCAGTGAGACCCGTTTCCGGCGTTCTTCAGACATAAAGTCAGCATATTAAAAAGAGCTGTATTTTTAGCCAGGATTGCTTCCTAGCAACAGACCATTTACTGTACTGTGGGCTTAAAAAGTATTAAATAATTTTAGCTTTCCTACTTTAACCTCGGTGGATTACACTAATGCCCCAAGGCTCTTTTCCTGTGCTATGCTATCTGCCTTCCGGTACAGCAAACTACTGTCAAGGCCAGGCTGCTCTTAACTCAAATGCTGAGAAACTTATTTTAGCAAAAGGATGGTAACATAATTTCTGCTACCTTCCTTCTAAGTACTAAATAAGTAAATAATTAGAAGCTCAAGGGATTGCTATTCAAAAGCTGCCCTGATTTATACTTTCACAAGTTAAAAAAAAAAAAATTACTGATTATATTTCTGTTAAGATTATTATTTGAATTTTTAAAAACTAATGTTAACTAACTTCCTTCTAGTTCTAAAGATTTAAGACTTATTACTCAATGATTTTCAGTTTATGATTCAATTTTGACTTTCATATTCACATTACAATATTTTTTTGTAGAACTTACTGCAAAAGTAGTTTTGATTTTCAGCTGTGACCAATGTGCATATCCTGCTGAAGGCAAATAATTAACCTGTCTGCTTGATCAGCTTATTGTCTAAATAAAGCTTGTATTGTTTAAAGAGGATACTTTGACTAAAGTATTTAAATGGTCTAGACCTGAGAGTGCAAGAAGGCAAAGGTCATGCAAGTCATTTTCTTCCATACCCTCCCACCTTCTAAATGTTGGGTAAGTCTGAAGAAAATCATCTCCTCAGACAGCAAACCTGCCTTTCCATTGCCACAGTGTGGTCACCTAGACTAAAGCAAAATTTATTTTTATGCACATTTTAAATAGCTAGAAATGGTTATAGAAAGAAGCAAATAATAAACCTTCACTAAATTCCAGCCAGTGACTATTCCTTGTAGACTTCAAAAATAACTTAAATTTAACCACAGAATAGGTTAATCAAAGTATTTTAAGGTACATTTAAATTACTGTAAAATCCTAAAAGCATTCTGAAAATATTTTAATTTTATTTTTAAAAATTGAAATATTTGTATCTTCTCCAAGTATACAAATGGTGGATATTTGAAATAATGAGTTCTGAAAACACTTAAAATATTCTTTACCATTTAAAAGAAACATTGATTTATCTCTTGTAACTGTATTTATGTTCCATTCAGCACTGAAGTCCTTAGAGTACAAATCTCCTGTGATTTGGGAATTTTATATACTTTTCTTATTTTTTGTCGTGCTTTCTTTTCTAGTGTGTTCTTGCTAGGTCTAGGCTAAGTGGTTTTCCAGTGTTTCTGGAAGTGATAACCTTTTTCTTTACCCTGTTAGGCTTCACATTTAAAATGTGAAGTAAAAGTCTTTGGGCCAATTTTGTTGTTATTTATGCATGGGTAAAGCAAATCACAGCTGTCAAGTTTTGTGCATGCCATGGAAGATGTTTATGCAAATCACTGAATAAGTCATTATACATGCTTAGTGCAATTTTGCATATAATAATTACCTTCCATTTGAAAAACAAAAAAGCTGATGAAAAAATGGCTATTCATTGTGGTTGGACAAGTCTTTTATTATGTACAGGGTAAACATAAAAGGTAAACATACTGCCCTGTTGCCATGTCTGCGTTCTTGCCTGGTGGGACTAAAAAGGTTATTTCAGTCTTGTTTCTTTGCTTCAGGTGCTTTTCTGTTTGATTACCAATTCATATTAACTGTGGTGAGTATGCAGTATGGAAGCTGGAACTTAAAACTCAGGAATCTGACAGATGGGAGATATGTTTAAATGTTACTGAGATGCAAAGGGAAGTCATCAATGAATTCATGACATTCTTCATTACCCAGACCCAAATATCTGTAAGGTTCTGAAGGAGGGGTTGTACCTGTTCTACAAACATACACTCTGAATTTGGGCGTTTCTAAAAATCAAGTCCTGAATCAGACATCAATTCTTAAAATAATAATTTTTTAATTCAAAATTACTCATTTTGTATTTTTTTTTATTTCAGTATAAGTAAATAGAAAAAAAAAAAGGTGGATTTCTAGTGTTGTACAAGACATTACATAATGTTCCAAGACACTGATTTGGCCCCTGCTCCCAAAAAGGAATGATTCAAGAAGCTCTAACTAGAAGTGATGGAACATGACCATCACTTCTCTCCTGCACCAGACAAGGTGCTTGAAATTGGCTGATTTTCCCTACTCTTCATATAGCTACATTTTCATTATTTTTATTCTATTAATTTTTTTAATGTATTTGGGTCTCAGTATTTCCCATGTTTTGTCGCAGTAGGCTGCTCCTGTTTGTGCATTCTCTGAAGCTGCCAGATGAAGTCTGGTAAGGGAACAGTGCAGAGATTCTCTGTGATCTCAGCAGGATCTGAGCTCGTTTGTCTCAGGAGTAAATGCTTCTTTCCCATAAGAAGTTTTGGAGTGTAGTAGGAAGGAGCTTCCAGGGTGGAAATGCTAGGCTCGACCTCTACCCTTGCCAGATCCTTTCCCGAATCTGGTGCTTCCCATCATGAGCATGTGGTATTTTGGCATGGGCCTGCCTTAGCTGTTTGGCAAGCTTGGTGTGGATCCGGTCAGAAAGGCCTGAGGTGCCAGTAACTCCTCTGTGTAGTCAAGAGGGCGGCTGGAAATGTGGCCAAGTGCAATGTTCTGGTTCCCTTTCCGTGTTCAGTGTTCATTACCCTGAGTGCCCAGCTCTGGGCAGGTGTGTCCAAACGCAGTCAGCACTGCCTGTCATGGTGGGGCATTGTGTAGGTCTGTTCTCTGACCTTGGCCATGAATTACCCTTTCTTCAGGGTTGGGATAATTTGATCTAAAAATGCTGTGTAGTTAATATTAGGATTATGCTAACCTTAAAACATTCCACAGTGTCTTTTTATATTGTGCCAGGAAGATTTCAGCCCTTACAAAAACTATAGTTTGGGATGTCATTTATTGCCTATTTTGTATTGAGCATCCTATTTTCTCCTTTAAATATAGTTTGACATGAGAAAAGATGAAATCATTGAATATATTTCAGAGCAAAAAGGCATGCTGAAATTGAGTGTCCATGTTGATATGGCAATGGACTGCAGAGCACTGAGCTGAAAACTGTTTTGTAAAGTATAAGGTCGTATTTTTCAGGCTCTGACTTTCCGGAGAGAGAGAGATGTTTCAACTGCATTTTTACATATGCTTGAAAAACCTAAATAATACTTCCTGCCCGGCGTCGAGGCTGCCCAGGGTGGCTGTGGCTGTGGCAGGGAGTCTCTGGAGCCTCTCAGTGGTCTATGCTGGGAGGTGCAGAATCAGCTCCTTAAGCTGCTCTTCTCTTCTACTTCCTGCAAAATCCTGCCATACAGTGAGTTTACGCTGCTGTCACCACGTCATGTTTGTGTCCTTCCAAATTTTGCATTGTCCCAGATTCAGGATAAATGTTGAGAGATTTTATTAGAGAGTGAGAGAATAAGTCTTTTAAATTTACCTTAGTAAATCTGAATAGATTAGTCTGAATCGTACACATAAGAAAAAGATACTAAAGTAGTAGTATTAAAATTCAAGGATGAAACATCATCCTGAGTTCCTCTGAAAAGTAGCCTTGCCAGTGCCAGCAAAATAATCTTCTTGGAGTCCATTTCCTTTGCTCTGAAGAATTTTTGTATGCTTTTGCACACAACTTCTGCTTACCCGTCCCCTTTCCAAGGATTTTGGTGAGCTTCAGAAATATTTATAGCTGGCTGCAGTGTTTTATGGTATTACATCAGTTGCCAGTTGATGGCACAGGAAAAAGCCCCAGGTCCCCAAGTCTTTTACAGGTAGTTGGTCTGATATGTGATGTGGTGAGGGGCAGGCCAAATGTTTCTCAATGTTTCTGTGTTAGGTTTGAGATTTAGTGTTCTTTTGTGGTTCATGGTTTATAAAACTGTATTCTAGCAGAACTTAGAAAATTATTTTGCTATTGAATGCAATTCGTTTACTGAGATAACTTTAAAAAAATGATGTATGCTGAATATGTAATAATTAAATACCCATCAGAATCTGTTTTGTTACACATGTGCCTAAGTATTTGTTCTAATATCTGTTAAGATATCTGTCAGAATTGAACAAAAATGCATATTTAAATATTTGGTTGACTTGATAGTTTTCTTACTAAAATTGTCTTTAAGGAAGTGTGGTGGAGTACAGAGCGCTATGGAGCAGATATGAATTTCCTTATGCTTCTGCACTGTGGGGTTTTTTAAAGGTTTTTATGTTTCTGCTTTGAAAAGAAAAAGAAAAAAAAAGAGAAAAATAAAGAAAAATTTAAAAACCAGCAGTCTCATGACTGGCAGAGTTAAAAGTTACTTGTAGCAATGTCACGGTTTAACCCCAGCCAGCAGCCAAGCCCTACTCACTCCCCCCCGGAGAGACTGGGGAGGGAATTGGAAGGGTAAAATGTAGAGAACTAGTTGGTTGAGGTAAAAGCAGTTTAATAGGGAAAGGAAAAGCATGCATGCAAGCAAAGCAAAACAAAGAATTCAGAATGCTTCCCATGGGCCGGCAGGTGTTCAGCCATCCCCAGGAGAGCAGGGCCCCATCACCTGCAACAGTTACTTGGGAAGACAAACACCATCACTCCAAATGTCCCCCCATTCCTCCTTCTGCCCCAAACTTCATATCCTGACCATGATGTCATAGGGTCTGGAATATCCCTTTGGTCACTTTGGGTCACCTGTCCCAGCTGCGTCTCCTCCCAGCCTCCCATGCACCCCCAGCTCCATTGCCTTTGTGGCAGTATGAAAAGCAGAAAAGGCCTTGGCTC
>VZRS01009822.1:196977-227146 GCA_013398055.1 Ifrita kowaldi
AGCCATCCCCAGGAGAGCAGGGCCCCATCACCTGCAACAGTTACTTGGGAAGACAAACACCATCACTCCAAATGTCCCCCCATTCCTCCTTCTGCCCCAAACTTCATATCCTGACCATGATGTCATAGGGTCTGGAATATCCCTTTGGTCACTTTGGGTCACCTGTCCCAGCTGCGTCTCCTCCCAGCCTCCCATGCACCCCCAGCTCCATTGCCTTTGTGGCAGTATGAAAAGCAGAAAAGGCCTTGGCTCTGTGTAAGCCCAGCTCAGCAACAACAACAACATCTCTCTGTTATCAAGCCCGTGTTCAGCACAAATCCAAAACACAGCCCTGTACCAGCCACTGTGGAGAAAATCAGCTCTACCCCAGCTGAAACCAGCACAACCAAGGATATTAAATTTGAGTGTTTTAATCAAGACAATAGAAATCAGGTGAAGAAATTGTGTGGAATTTACGCTGTAAAAAAATTTGTGATCTTTAAATGGTACCCTGATGCTCTGAGGAGGGGCATCAATGAAAATGAAAAGCTGTGTCACTCATGTATCTTATGTGATGAAGACATGAAAATCCTGAAAGTATAGGTGTATTTATCTGCATAATAGGGAGTTCCTAGCTTCAGTATCAGGTAAAGTAGTGTCTTCTCTCAGCTTTGCTGAGCTGCCCATTTTTCAGAGCTGTGCAGAAACAGAAAGTGCCGCTGGGCGAGCTCTTCCTCACCTGCATAGGCAGCTGGACATGAAGCTGATAAAGCCAGGCTGCCAAAGAGCACAAAACCCAGGACTTGGTAGAGAAGCTGGCCCTGTTTAATCCCTACATGGCATAAATGGGAAAACAGAGTACTTCTCCCCAGAAACAGCACCAGCGCAGATTGCCCTTTTTTCCACATAGATTATAGTGTCAGCACAGCAAGGACCTGAACCTGTAAATATTTAGAAAAATTATTTCTGTTTGGAGAAGACCAATTTGTTTCCAGGATCTAGTTTTATTTACATCTTAGTTTTCTATGGTAAACCCTCACTCTTAAACCCAGGGTTATTGGTAGTGAGCTGTAAGTGCAGCTCAGGCAAGGAGGTGCAAAATGGCCCCTGCAGCTGTCAGCCTTGGGACAAATGATGCAACCAAATCTAAACTCTCCCCAGTTCTGCTCCAGCAGCCTCTGGGATAGTCAGCCCATCACTTTTCCTTATGTTCCTCTGCCCTCACAGGCCCTTCTTCTGGGAGCCAGGAGCTAAATACTGTAAAAACATCTGCTCTGTTCTTGCCACTCTGCTCTTGCTGCTCCAGTGTCTCATTTTAAACACAGTCCTAAGACATGAAGCAAACGGGTTTGTTATTTTTATCTTACTCATTAGATGATTCTCTGGCTCTCTGTTACTGTCTTTCTAACTGGTCTGCTTGTATTTTGTAATTTGTGAGGGACCTTGTATACATGCAGTAAATGAGGGGTGATGCTGCCCTTGGAAAGACTCAGTAATTTCCAAATGAGTGTCCCATTCTACAGGCAAAAATACTTGTAGTTGCTTCTGATTTCTTTCTAAAAAAGATTTCATTGTCACCATTTCTATGTTGTAATACATGTGCAGTCAAGTGGAAAAGGCTTAGAAATTAAATTGCAGTACTGGGCAAACTGATTCGGTGGCATTGAAATGTCATTTCTAGAATTATCCGGCTTACTGGGGAGTGTTTCAAGGAATAACCTTCTGGTGTGGCAGACTACAGTGGGGGGATTAGATGGGGTTTGTACAGCAGGCCAAATTCTGCCGGTGTTAATTAGGATTGAGTGAGCATAAGTGAGGACAAGACCTGTCCCAGCGATTGCCATTTTACTTTTTAAATCTCTGTGGCATATATATTTTCATTTCCATGTTGCATTATTTATTTCCAGGTAGAAGTAGGCTCATACCCTTTTGACTTAAAAAAAGAAAATAAAAGATAATCAGATCATGTGTTAACCAAATCATTCCACAAAGTCCCAGCATTTTCTTTGTTTTCTGAAATTTAGGATATGTTTGGGACCCTGTTTTCAAGAGAAAAATATCTGATTTTAATTTTGTCTAAGAAACTGGGTGATATTACCCCTTGAGCAGGACCTAGAGTTTTGAAAGTTTATGAAAACATCCTTAGAACATAATTGAATGCTGTTTACATGGGGTTTTCCAAAAAGCCAGGGAGGCTCCTAAGGAAGCCACAAAGTGAAGAATAGGTGCTGAGCCCGCGAGGCAATTTGCTGGGTGCCACAGCCCTCCCTGCTTCTGCAGGGGCATAGAAAGAGAGAAAGAAGTTGGGGGTGGAACATTTTGGATTTGACTCCCAAAACCTGCAAGCAGAAGAACATGGGAAGTTAAGATGGACAAGCTTTACCTGAAAATGTTAGCATGATGCTTTGCATGCTTCCTGAACTGCTATTTAAGTGTCAGAATGAAATTGCTCAAAGACACAGCTTTGAACTTTGAGTCAATCTGATTGCAGAATAGAATACGCAGCCCACTTCTTCAAGAGACTAGAAGAAAATTGAGCTGATTAAATAGCATTTATACTGTTATTTTCAATAATGTTCTTTAACTGGGACTCTTTGCTATTTTTAAGAAAATCAGATCAAAAGTTCAAGTGCTAAGAGGTGATATAATTGTAATAAGCTTCTGTCATAGTGAAGGGAACTTCTGGAACTGTGGCTGAAAGGATGACTGTGACTGATTTAATGGTGTTGTATAGGAGCTACCAAACAGCTTACTGAAACGACAGTCTAGGGCAAAGAGGAGGTCCGTGTATTTAAATCGTTTTATGAGGAAATAAAACAATATGTGAGCTGTATTTAGGTCCCTTCATTTTAACCTGGGAGAAAAATGCTGATGTGCTGGCGGTGAGGAGTGAGGAGGGAAAATGTACTGGCTGCTGGATGACAGCTCATTTTGGGGGGAAGGGGTGTTTCCTTGTCTGCCTTCTGCAGGACATCTGGCAAACTGCTAATTTCATGACAATTTCCTGAAGTTCATTGTGCAATAATTAGGCCAGTTTTTAAAGACTTCATAATTCTGTTATGTAATTTTTTGGTTTGCTAGTATGTGGTTGAACATGGCCAGGTTTAAAAAGCAGAAGCTATTGCTTCTAAAATCAAGCAGGTTTTGAGTTGGTTTTGCAATTTGAAACACGGAAATTCAAGATTTTTAATTAAATCTTTTATATATTTCATATTAGTGATAATTATTAGTAATATAATATAGAATAGCAAGAATATTAACTGAATACTAATACAGTTTACTGGAAAAAAATCTGAGAAGACTTGAAGCCCTGTAATTTGTGAATGCAAATTTTTTCTGCAGTTTTGATGTAGATATACTTTACTTCATGGACCAAGGCTTAAGCCTTATACAGTAACTCATTATTTGAGTTCTATCTATTTCCTTATTTAGACAATTGGCACTGGAAAAATGTTTACTGACTGCCTATGTTTACTCTGTTAATGGTTTTCATATTCTGTAAATAATTCAGGAATTTTAATATTGTTTTTCATAAGGATTCCCCTTTTATTTATACCTGCCTTCATAGATTTTAGGTACTTTTTTGCTACCATAGAGAAATCAGAAACTTTAAAATCAATACTGTGATTAAATGATAAGATTAAATAATAAAAGAGGAGAATACAGTAGAAATCACCAACTTTTTGCCAGCCGGCCATGCACCCTCGGCTCATCAAGAAAGGTGCTGGCATCTGTTTGTTGGTGCTAAGAGGGGATGGCATTTATGTCTTGTGTTAAATCCTTGATTGACGCAAACTGCCTAAATCTCCTTAGGAAGAAGCAATCAGGGAGAGGCAGGCTGGGCGGGTGGGCAGCGCGCTCCTCTCGAGGGCACAGCAGTGTTGGGCCAAGCCCCCGGCTGCTGTCTGCTCTGCTGAGCGAGAGCCTGGGCACTGCAGCCAAACCCTCCCTTTGTGCCCCCGAGCCTGGCCTCGGCCGCAGGGCTGGATGGGGTGGGCAAGGGACGGAGCTCTGGGTCAGAGTGATTGCTTGAAATGTGACTGCGCTTGAATTTCCTCGCACAGCAAGATAGGGAGTAAATTGTAAAAATAACAAATGTAAGGAAAAGTTGATTTTTCTGCTCGCTATGGGAATTTCCCTCAGTGGCCCATGTTGTTGGTTTGGGGGTTTTTTATGTAGAGAATAGCAGCATTCTGCTTCCTTTATGTAACCCCACCTTTCCAAGAAGGGGGGAAGTTGAAATGATTCTGCTTACTAGCACGAATACCTTTTTATCTCAGTTTAAACGAAAATAAAACTAGTAGTTTTGCAGGTTTTTACATGACCTGTTTCACGGCTGTACTGGGCTCGGTGGTAGCAAACTGATACCAGAGTCTTTCCTTTCTCTCATGCACCATTTCTCACACAGACTGATGAGGAAGTGTATCAGGAGATGAGAAATACATGACAAATGAGAGAGGGGGGCTCTGAACTCTCCATCAAAAGGTATCTGTCACAAAATGTCCTGTAAAGCAGCTTTAAACCAAAAATACTAGAGATGTAGCACCTTCCAAATGACCTGACTTTTCCACATACCTGAATTATTTATATTCTTCATTACAAATTCATTTTTGTCAGGGCTGATCTAATAGATTTACAACAGAAATAATTTTTGCAAGCAATGGATCTTTATTTAGCTCTACTGGATTTCATAAGGAAAAAAGAATTAATAATTTTTTTTTTAGGAAACCGTATTTCCTGACACTTCTCGGGTAAGGTTCAGATCTTTAAAACAAAAGTTATGCTACTGTTTGATTAAATTATTATATTCGGGGTGTTTTAAGAAAATAGGATTTAGATCAGGGGGTTACTTGTAGGTTTTTTGTTTGTTTTTCCTAGGAGCACCAATGTAGGAGAACAATAGAATAAGTTGAGCTCAAATGGCTTAAAAGAAGGAAGGAAAATATTGGTTAGAAAAAAAGGTCAAAATATGGTGAGAGCAACAAACAACGTAGAGGTAGATGGGAACAATAACACAGAAAAAAATTAAACGAAAATTGAAGGTGAGCTTTTAAGTCAGCTTGAGTAACAGCTGGCTGCATAAAAAGGTAGATGAAAAAAGACTGATGCAGAAGTTATCATTTAAAACAGAAGTAATCAGAACAATCAAATCCTTAAAAATTCATCTGATTTATAGATATTTCATTAAGGTGCTGTAGTTGGCCTTTTAATATTTTGAGATGTACTGAAGTGGTAATTGAGAATACTGGTTTAATATCTTTAACTCAGGATTCATTGCTGTCAGACTCCACAAAACTCTTCTGTTTTTCTGTGCTGCCAACAACATTTGCACAGAACACGGAAGACAACACAGTCAGATAAAGAGTGCTTCATCTCTGACTTCCGTGTGCTATTAATGAAACAAATACGTAACAATTGGGAATGCAGTCTACAAATTTGTTTTAGTTTCTAATATTTTAAGGAAGAGGTGTAAAAGATTAATTCCATGTTTCTTTGCCATCCAGGAGCTAGCAAAGGGGTGTCCCTCCTCCGTCTCTGAGTCTCAGCTGCAGGGTGGGCAGAGGGTGTTGGGTGGGCAGAGCAGCACTGAACAAGCTGCAGCCATGCATCAGATTCAGTAAATTCAGAATCAGATGTAGTGAAATATGCTCTTTTAGAAAATACTTGTGTTTGATTCATTCTCTTTTCTTCCTTAATCCCCTCCCCTTCTTTTATTTCTGTTATGTAAGAAACCTAATTGTTTTTATAATTCACATTATTTCTTTTCACCTCTCTGCACCATGAGCTAATCCCAAAATATCTGTTATGTACCAGAAACAGCAAATGGGAGTTTTGTGTTCTGTTTTGTTTCAGTGTTGTGTTTTTATTTCTCTTTTCTAGAAGCTTCTTACTGCAGCCTCTTGACTAAATGTTGCCCAGCAATCCTGTGTATTCCCCAGATCTGGGACACAAAATCATTCCCTTAATTCCTGTCTCTGATTACTTTCCGATTCTGACCACTGTCTGGAGCTGAAGTGCACGGATTTCATATGTTTGATTTGCTGTGCAACCGAAATCTTTTATCGGCCAAGAATAAAAAACAAAAAAAACCTCCACACCCAAACCTCTTCACTGCAGCTGTACAGGAGCGGGCACAGTCTTGGGGAGCCATCAAGTGTGAAATTCTCTGCAGATGATCCAAAGTGAACGTGTGCTTTAATCTGTATTTTGTTATACTGATTTGAATATTTCCTGTGTCTAAAAGTTAATGAAATTTTGTGTGGAAAGGCAATGAGAAGGGAAGCGGTGGTGGGGGGGTTCTGTATCAGGGAAAAGTTGTCTTAAGGAGGTTTCTAGAAATAAACCCATTTGCAGAAAGATAAATATGTATTTTTCTTAATGGATGTTATCAGCTAACATAAAACTCTGTGTAAAATGTCTGGAAGTGTGGTAAAGTCCGTGTGTAAAATGCCAAGATGTGTATATAACTCAGGTCTTAAACAAACACCAACTCCATTAAACCAACGAGGCATTTAAATGACTGTGCTGCATCCAACACAATTTTGTTTCGTTTTTTAAATTTCCTTTCACATACGTTATCAAATCTTTAGGGAAATAATTAACTAAGAAGTGAAAAAGTAAGAAGGTTCAGAACAGAAATAAGCTCATATTAGCTGTGCTCAAATTTGACAGAAATTCTCAAAGCCTTTAAGAGATGTGAGATGCTCCATGGGCAGCTGATGGCCTGGCCCTGCCAGCTGGGGAAATGAGAGTCTGTCTTTTAAAAGAAAACTCTAGATGAACAGGTGAGGATATAAAATAGAAATAATTGGGTTGGCTTGGAAACTATGGTGAAACAACCACCTGGAGGCATTTTGTGGCCATACAAATACATTTGAATGAATTTGTATATGAATACATTTATGGCCATAACTCAGGTGTGGCTTTGCCTGTAGGAGTTACTGAAGCTGTCTAGCGCTAAGACTATTTCCATAAGTGGGAGCTGAGGAGCATCAGAAGTTTCCTGGCAAAGGAGCACAACTCTGTAGAGCTGTCAGAACAGTCCCTGTTGTGCCTTTGGCCAGGACTAGCTCGCAGACTTCCAGGCAGCTCTTCGGTGTCACTTGTTAGACAGCACAGGCCGGGTGGTAATCCTGTGGGGCAGTTTGGATTCAACCCTCCTCTTTTGAAGGGGAAGAGAGTTAGTTTAATACTATGGACTTGGCACACCAAGGCTTTGGTTCAGGAGAATGGTCCAGGAGTGCCAATGCATTAGACTCCACTAAGGGGAGCCAGGAGTACTGTCCCATGAGAGTAGCCACCAATTTATCTTCTGGGGCCCTGCAGTGGTTGCCCTGCTGACTGTGAGGAGTGGACCAGGAGCCCAGTGAGCCACGAGGAAAAGTCGTGATTTTTCTCCAACCCTTCGAGGTACTTCCATGTTTATTAAGAACCATTTCTATTTCTGCCCTTTTATCAAAGATGGCATTTGCATTGCCAAGACTACATTTTAGCAATCATTTGTAAGTCATTTTGTGCTTGATAACTCACAGAGCAGTAGATGCTTTGAGAAATAATTTTCTTTTCTAGCTGAACAGCTGATCTGAAGTGCAGTCAGTGGTATTGCACTGTCAAAAAATATTAAGACTCTTTGGTCTCCATATTCTACTTTTGAAAGATAGTACTTTCACAAATATGTTCCATGTTGAAAATGAAACTTTTCAAAACAAAATACTAGCATTAGCTATACAGCGAATTTAAACAGGAAGTGCAGTGTCTACTGCAGCTTCTGGTTATGGGCAAAATGAGGTTTAAAAGTAGAGTATATCATGTCCTTGACTCATGGAGAATATTAAGGAAATAATCACGGGAAAAATGGACTGAATTATATTAGGGAGGAAAATAAAATAACACTATCAGCTGAAGTCTCTATTTGCAGAGATAATGTAACTTCCTGGAAAGTTCCTGCTGTCTTGGGCTGTCCCTCAGCTGCCTAGTTCATGGCCAAAAACACTGTTTAAAGCTGTAGGGAAAATTCCTTCCTATAACCTGGGACTTGACAGTACAAACATCTGTACTGACCTAAGTAGTTTAGTGAAAATGCAGAGCAGTTCCTTGTGCATTTTTTTCTCCTGTGGACAGTAATATAAAGGGACTGGTTGCACTTAGTACCCCGCATTTGGGTTTGATGTTTCTGGGAAATTTGTGTGCTAACACAAGAGTTTGCATTTTATTTTACCAGAGGGAAAGCTAAACCCTTGATCACAAAAACAGAACCAGAGTTAAAAGAGAAAAACATAAAAGGAATGAAAAGGAAACTTGAAGTATATTTAACACCAACCTCCTTCCCTGGAAGATTTTGCAGAGGGATCTCTAAGCCCTGAAGGGGGCTTAGGGGCAGCTTAGCACCACAATGCTTCCTGGGAGTTATGTTGTATATTAGCCTTTCAGCTAACTTTGAAAGTTGGAGAACTTGGTGTGTATCTCCTTTTCTTCTGTTTCTTTCCCTCATCTATTAATTTAGCACTTGACATAAAACATGCTGTACCAAATTAGATCAAAGATTTATTTAGCTGTTTGCAATATTAGCCAGTAGCAGAAATAGAGAGAAATATAAGCACAAAGCAAGTGTGCAGTGATATCCTTCCACATAACACTTTATTGTCCATGAATACTGGCACAAAAACTGCAGCTGTGGTACTGTTCCTAAGCTCCATTTAGTGCCTGTTCACTGGCTCTCAATGGAATTGTATTCCAAGAATATGTTGTGTCCACTCACTTTTTGGGTCCGGTTCTGTCATTTCCTGTGTATGTTACTCAACAGCAATATGGTTTCTGAAATAACACGGCAGATGGTTGTGATGGCTCAACTTTTTTCTTGACAACTGATCTTTAGATCAAAATGCAAGAGGAGGGGATGCTCCTGCCTTAAGGGATTTGCCTGCATTTAAATTCTGTTCTACCTATTAATTAGCAATTTTCTTCTACTTTAAAAAAGCTTTCTTATTTTTTGTTGTCATGTGAGTGAATGACAAATTTTCTTCGTGTCTAGTAAGATTCCTTACAAGAGGTTCTCTTCTTGTGAGCTGCTTGGAGGTGAGGCACTGGTACTGGGAGCAGGAGGCTTTCTCTTACACACCAGCCTTTGGTGCTACAGGCAACAAGATGTTTGCATGCTCCAAATTCAAATACTGAGGCCATACTAAGTCCCCTTTTGCCTGAATTCTGCCTGCTTAGAGTCTTATCTGAAAAGTGGGGAAAAGGTTCCCTTCATTTTAACTGCCCTTCTTATTGTGGAGATAAATTTTTGAAGCTGTAGGTAGTGCTCATGATGAGCTTCTCAGAAAATAAAAAACACAAGTTAGTAACGCAGGCTTCAGAACAATACAGGAAGCCTGGAGCTCAAATACTCAGGGGAACAACAAGCACAAAAAATATATATAAAGTAGTAGATCAGTAAACATTCATGTGCCTGAGTGCTGAAAAATGTAGGAGCTCCCTGGAAATGAGAATATGATTATGTAGGTGAGGAAAAGGGAATTCAATTAATGTTGACTAAATGCCTAATTGCTTTATTTTGCAGTCTAATCTTCCGTCAAAGTAGGTTGTGTGTGTACTATATCATAGTTTAGGCTTGGTATGACTGTGGTTTTTATCATTCTTTCCCTGCTTAAAACAAAAAAATCTAAACTACAGTGTTTGTTATTATAAAAGAGTAAGTTAGCATTCTTTTTGCTTGTTACATTGTTTTCTTGAGCCTATTTACATGTCTTAATTGGCAAGTAATTGCTTTCCTAATCCAGATAAGTAGTGTTGAACTGTGAATTGCAAAGCCCCGTGCCTTTTAGATTCATGGGTGGAGACTGCTGTTTGTGAAGGATCACTGAAAATTCTGCATTATCAGCCTAATAAACTATGATTTCTATCAGTACAGATAGGTAATCTCAGATATTTGTAGGCTGTAGTATTCTGTGATAAATGGCTCTCCAATGGAGAACATGAAATAGGTAGTGTGAATAATCCACTCATATCCCATTGATAGGAGTTGGGAAAATAATTTTGAAATTACATATTTTTATTCCTTATAATGAACAGTTGTACTGACCTATTTTTGATATAATCTTAGAGCCTGTAATCTGAAGACTCTTCTCTGATTCCCTGTAAATCAGTGCACCTTACTGGGTAGTAGTTTTGACTTATCCATTTATTTCAGCAAGATTTTTTTCTATAGTAGTAATAATGACTTCTTTGCAAGGATTTAGTGATAATCCTGTTAACATTTTATTGTTTGTGCAATTGCAAGGATGGATACATATATCCTTGTGTCATGTTTTTTATTGTCAGTAGGAAAAAAACCAACTTAACAAGAATTTGTAGTTGTTCTTAACTGGAGGAAAATTATGCTTCAGGAGAAAGTAGATTATAACAGTTCATTATACTTCTGCATTACATATAGCTTAATGGGCTGTTGTGTGGGGAGTTTTTACTGTTGGATAGCAGTCCCTTCCAAACTTCACTGAGGAGTTGCTGATAGACAAATACACATTAACTCACATATTAACAATTGCTTGGTGAGGGCTCTGGAGTGGTGAAGTGTGTCTTTTGTACTTTAATATTAGATTGCTTTCCTGGCTCCTGAGTAAGATCACAGATCGATCTGGAATTTACACAGTATATCTAATACTTTTATACTTTGCATAAAAATAAAGTAGGAGAAGAGTACTGACCCTGGGTCTTCTACCTTCCAGTAGTTCCAGCTGTGGCAATGCTGTGCTTTGTATCCCCTGTGCAGATATGGATATTAATTTCCAAAGCACCAAAGTTAAAAAAGTGGCCACGCTGGAATTCATTGGGGGTGTATGTCATATGAAATTACAGTATTTATTTCATTATTTTCTTGGAGAATATGTATTAGCTGTTCCAAATTACAGGTGTCTGTTAAACAAAAACTAATTTATACACGCAGAAATTGTGTCTGCTGGAATTTGCATAGTTGAAATGGGCCCCAGATGTTGCAGTTATGTAAGGGCCTAATCTAAAGCCAACCAAAGAGAGCCTTGTGGGCTTCAGATCACGCCAATAAGAACATTTTCAGAAGAATTAGCATCGAAGGAGACTGCAGTAAGCTAACATTGTCTGTAGCTATTAGAAGTATAAAATCGAAATATAGGGATGGAAAAGTCTGCCTTTTTCACTGTGGATGGAATTAAGTTTGTACTTCAGTGGGGGAAAATGTGACATGAATTATCTTTAACAACAAAAACCCCTTTCATTTAAATGTTAAGCCCAACTGTATGTATCTTAAAAGCCATCATTTTTTCTGTTTGCTTAAGTAGTTGTGTGGGAGTGATTAATTAGTAATATTTTTAATGTGAGATACTTTTGAAGTAGATCTCTTTCCTGCTTTTAAACTGATACAGAATTACATTGCATAGCTATTGCTATTCATCGCAAAATAGAAATTAAACTCACAAAGGGATCTATGCCCTTGGTGGGTTATTTTGTAAGGCTTTGCAGTGATGGAATTGCCCCACCCTGACAAGCATCCTTTCCTCTGCTTTTGTTTTCCTTTATCCATTTCACCTTAATGACCTGACAAAAACCCCACGAAACAAACAAGTAGTTTCCTACTATGCCAGGTGTGTCACTGTCCTCCTAGAAGGGTCTGACCAGTGCTGGGATGGTAGAGGGGGAGGAAGCGCCTGCCGGGGGTACCAGGGATGGGGGCAGGAGTGGAGAGGACCAAGAGCTCTGCTCCCAGCAGTAGTGTGGATTTATTTAAACATTTAGTTTAGCTGGTTTATGTGATGTTTGCATTTTATTCCTGTAAATTTCTTAACACATCCCTCAGTGCCATCGTAAAATTTCATCTAATGCTGAAGCTCATTCTCTGTGGAAATTTAAATCAAACTGTAGATACTCTGTGAATCCTGCTTGTCTAATCATCACTTAACTGTGAAGTGCTGTTATGCACTGATCCTACTTGGTGAATCTTGTGGTAAGGTAAGTGTCATGAAAAAATGGGAGTGTGTTTAGACTGGTGGAATCCCTCTTTTCCCACTAAACTGATTTTTGCGAAGCAGTGTGTACTTGAACTCCAGAAGATCAGCATCCATGAAGATGCAACAATTCACTCTCAGGTGTAGCTGATGGTCTCAGGAGCAGCAATTTGCAAGACAATTGCTTCAAGTTAGCTGGTCAAAAGTGAGGAAAATCAAGGTACAGTCCTTGGTAAGCCAGGCAGTTGTGCTTTTCAGCTGTAAAACACAGCTGTGAACTTCTTTGTTCCTGTAGGTTTCCAACCAAGTCAGATTGCTCTTATTAAAAAACACTCACCAAACTCTTCCCTGTCTGTTATAACCAGTAACTCTGCTGGTTTGAGTACTCACCTGTTTCAAACCTTAAAACCTATTTTACAATATTTAGGGGTTACAGAATTTTCTTCTTTATTCTGTGACAATTTTTTCATCTGCAGCCCTCTCCCACTTACAGAAAATAGTTGACTTTGCACTGGCCACAGAAAGAAAAACAAAAGATTGATTTTAAATCTGGTACTGAACTAACTTCTCCTTAGAGGCAGGAGGCCCTATTTGTGTCCTTTACTCAAACTGGGCAGAGTGTACTGGGAAAGTGATCAGTGAGTGATCCTGAAGCTCAGCCCCCACTGTGCTGGGTGTTTTCTGTCTTTGACTAGAAGTACCACCCAGCTGCGGTCCCAGCATCTCACCTGGAACCTGCTGTGTCAGTCTGTGCACAACAGGGAGCAGACTGGCCCTTTGGTACAGGTCTGAGAGGGAAAGGATGAACCTGAGAAACCTTCGTGAACTTTGACCTGTGCTGGCGAGCTGAGTGCTCTCCTGCTGACAGGGCTTGGGTGGGTTTGCGTGTTTTCTGTGGACAGGCTGTTGCAGCGATTTAAAAATCTGTGTCTGGTCTATTTGCTTCTGAATTGTTGACTCTGTGCGAGCTTTGACTAATTTATTATCTCTCAACAAAAATTTTTAGATGTCAAAATTCATATATATCAACTTTGCGTAGGCATATACAGTGTTCTGCTGTCTTGTTGTGATAAATAAATGAAGGATTTTAATACCTTGATATCTTTTGGTAAGACTTTGAGTCTTCTAAAAGAGGAAAGCAAACTCTTCTGAAGCTGACTCTGGCCAGGTGAGAAGAGCTAATAACATGCGTCACTTCCAGGAAGGGCAGAGGGATGAATATTCACCTTCAACTAGGAAAAGGGAACAGTTTGGGTTGTAATTAACTCAACTTGAGCCCTTTATATGGGGTACTTGAATACCTAGAGGGCCAACTGAGGCAGCTCAGAAACAAGAAGTTATGTTTTGAGAAATTGTGTAAGACTGATGAGATGCTTGATGGCTGAATAAAAGCAAATGTGATATCTGAGGTAGCTGGATAAAAACAAATGCATTATCTGCCTTTAAAATGGGAAGGAAAGGAAAAACTGAAAAATTTTCCAGTATGTATATATATATATATATATGTATGTATTAGATATGCAGATTTACAAGTTGCTATGCATTACCTGTTCATGCATATACCCATCAGCAAATGTCAGATAACATAATTCATAATGAGGCAGAATTACAATAAATTGCCTTAATTTGTTTGCCATATGCTAAGCATGCCCACATGTCCACACATAGATCAGCTGATGCACAATAACTTGGTGATGAGAAAAATTACTCATATGTCTTAAGGTTTTAGCACTTCTGAGTTACTGACTGTGTGATCTCTTAACAACTCATTTTTGATCTGGTTTACCAACAAGAACTTGTATAGACTGACATCCATCTTGCTTCGTTACACAAAAGGACAAAGCCAAAGCAACTTAAACATTTACAAGCAAGCTTCTATTAGTATGTTACTGAGCATTTAGTTAATCAGTACTTCTGTTTTCTCATGTGCTTAATGCCATTTTTTGTCCAAACATAGTAAAATTTCATAAAGGTGTGTTTAAAATTAATTGAGACTTCTGATGAAATCACAGTGTAAATACAGAGTACTAAGATTTAAAGTTAAGGCTACTTCTCCATTAGAACTATATAGGATTGAAGAATGAATTAAAATATTAATCTGTGAATTAATTGTGTTCCTGTTCTCTTAGTAAAGATGTGTTTCTCTGTGAGGGGTTGAAGGTCTTTGTTCTAAGGCACCTTAATTTGTCAGGTTACCTTTTAACAGATCTGGTACTTCTTAGATGATGATTCACCCTGTTGGGCAAAAAAGTGTGAAGTCATCTTGCACTTACTGTATACTAGTTCCATGCTGTTTGCTGCTTAGAAGTTAAAAAAAAAAGAAATTAAAAAGGAAAAAAAGGAAGAAAAAGAGATGTGTCTATTCTATGACTGTAAGATTTAGGGAGCTTTTGAAACTATGATTGGTACCGGCAAATTTTTCTGTTGCTGTTTGTATGTTTTAAATTATCACATTACTGTGTTTTCTACTACAAAGTTCTTTTGTTTCAATATTGTGATACAAAATTTGCCATGATGACAGTGTGGTCTTGCAAGCTTAGTTTCAGTATTCTGTAAAATCTGCTGAAGGGCAGAAAATAAGCCTCTGGAACGAGAGCTGCTCTGTCCTAATTGTGATATTCCAGCTGGGACTGTGACTGTGTATTCTTCAGAGTAGTTCTGATTTGCCCCAAGGTATTTCTGTCCCACAGCATGTGTTAAACTTTTTAAGGATAATAACTTTGCTAAAAAGCTTGCTCAGTAAGTTTACTGTTAACCCCCCAACATTGTTAATACAGTATTGCATCAGAAATTGCTATACTTCTCACAGCCTTCTAAAATTGTATTTGCTGAAGTTTACTGTTTGCTTCCTTGGAAACCGGTAGTTGTTTCAACATTTTGAGTTTAATACCCATCCTAGAAGTGTGTTATGGAAGTCAAAATAAGTTATGCAAGAGGTTGTCAATGTTCTGTGTATTTTTCTTTACTCAGTCTATTTCAGGTAGATAGAAATGTCTATTTCATGAGAAATAAGGGCAAGGTTTCTACTTATTTAATTCTCTTTTGGCATCCAAAGTGGACCTAACATGGATACTGAATTCAGAAACAGTGGTAAAATTTTAAGAACCCTGCATTCTCATAGTCCCCTTAAAAAAAAAAAAATCAGAAAAACCACTGCAAAAAAACAACCACCTGATCAGGTATTAACCAAAAGTCACTTCTTGTTTCAGTGAGATAGAATGGTTAACAGTATGGTATGCAGATAATATAAATAAGAAAGTACATTTTAAGAGGATAACTTTATATTGATCAACCTTGGTACACCTTAAAAGTGGCTGTGTGAAAAAATGTGTAGGAACCAGTTCATATAAATGGAAGCCAGTCTGAAGTCTTTGTTTAAAAGGAAAACAAAAAATCTGGTTTAATGCTTATTGTGAGGCATGTAGGTATGGCCTGCCCTTCCCTCTCCAAGTACCATCGACTTCACCGAGTCTACACACAAAGTCAGTATTAAGAGCTTTGCCTTTGAAAATAGACAGTATTTTCAGCTCTCATGGACCAGAGGCTGGACTTTTTGGGGCTTTGCTTGCCTTGCATGCCTGTTAAAGACCAGTCTTGAGGCACAAGCAGAGGAGAAGGTTGCCCAGCTCGCTGAGCAGCTGGAGCCAAAACAATGTTTGTCCCTGTTGCTACTCTGGGGAGTCACTGCCTCGGCATTCATTATCTCAGTGGTAACAGAGGGGGAAAGTGGCTTCTATGGAGCTCTTTTTCTGTTCCTATCATTCCTTGCCTGTTGCTGCCTGCTCCTTTCTCCTCTTTACTACACCTCTAGAAGCCTCTGACCAATGTAAACATGTATCGTTCGTCCTTAATTACATTTAACCTATGCTTTTATTTTAAGCCAGCTGACCTTAATCTTGCAAATTCTTAAACTCATTAGGGCCAATAATATTATGCGTGTAGGTTTTCCTGATTATTTCAGTCAACTGCCTAATACATAGAAGTATTGCCGCCATGTCTAGTGAAATGTCTAGTGAGAGTTTTTTAGGATGTTAGCTTATCTAAAAATCATGGTTAAGGTTCATTTATGGGTATCTTCTACCACAACAGATCTTCTACCTTAGATATAGTCAAGCAGAATTTTCCTTTTACACAGAAATTTTCCAACTTAAATTGGTATTTACAGCTTGAAATTCCAGCATAATATCTCTGTGGGTGGGGGAGAACAAAAAAAAGATCTGTATCCAGGAGCATCAATAAATCGATTACGTGGTGTTTATGCTCAGATGCCTCTCCTGTTTCTGGCTGCACAGCAGTTGTGTGTTACCAGGGGGCCATGCATGTTGCAAGCCATACTTCTGGGATGAATAAAGTGTGATGTTACTCCAGCAAGTGTGCAGGCTTCGTCCTTACAGCGGCTGACGTCACCGTGAGCACAGAGCCCTCCCACTCCTCCTTGGTAATTGATGGTGACGGGCTCTCTGCTGAGCTGTCCCTAACACAGGGGCTGAATCAGATCAACAGCTGAGAGAAACCGCCAGCAAACAGTCTTGCTGTGCATAGACAAAAGCTGGGCCCTGTAAACCAGGCCTTAGAAGTACAGATATTTTCAATAATGGTCAATGAGGGCTGATTCGCTGAAGTTTTCGCTGGTGCGCTGCTTTGTGTCGGAGGTTGTGCTCCTGTGAGAAGTGTTGCTGCTGCTGGAAGGGCTGGCCTGCTTGGAGTGAGGCTGACATGCTTGACAGACGCCTGATGTCTCCTCAAACTAAGCACATTGCTCCTGGGGTAAGCATATGTGGAAGGAGTGCAGGCCAGATGCTCAGGGAGCCCTTAATTTTACAATGTAGAGGCTGGCTTGCAAGTGAACTTAATTACAATTAAAATGTTTCACTTTGTTCTCATTTAGCCAAGCTGAACTGTTTTGGAGAAATGTGCCAGCCTTTTTGTGGAAGTCCGAACCATACTTTTGAGCTTTCTTTTTTGAAACATACTAACTTGACTTAGCGTTTGGAAAAACTGTAAAAAAATGAGTTGAGGGGGAGGGAAAGCAGGTGGCTGCTGCTGAGGGCTTCTGTCTCTAACCCTATTAAAGTAGTTAGAAGTGGCTTGCTGTTTGCTCTGTGATTTTGGGGATTGTGCTAAATTGTTTTCTTCTCAATATGAAAGCAATGGGACTCTCTGCTGGCAGTAGCTTGAAGTACATTCTCTCTACAGACACAAACATTATACTCTCTGTTGTCTTTGTTTGGGTTAGGTTGTAACACATTCCTGAGTTTTGGTTTGGCAACATTTGACCAGATATGTGTATCCTGGGGCCAGGGACTTTTAGTAGCAGACATCCCACTACAGCTGTGCTGTGAAATAAAATTTAAATAGATGAAAAATATTATTTTTAAAGTTCTAATGGATGTGCTTTTTCTTTTTACATTATATAAAATAAAGGATGGAGAATAAAGTAAAATTAGCATAAACATAAGTTTAAGATGAAAGTTGGGCTTAAGCTTGCTTCATTCTGTAATGTTTATGAGAGATTTGAATAAAGTTGCAGTAAAAGAACAGTACCTTAAGCATGACAGTAGCTTTCCAGAGTTATTCTGAGAGAACTCAGGGGCATTGTCTTGCGTAACAGCTGCTCCACAGTTTTTTTTCTAGAAGGAAATCAGATTTGGATCGTTGCTATTCCTGGGTTATTTAGGGATCTCCACATAGAAAACTGATTAGTTATTGCTAATATCCGTTCTGTTCTCCTCTCATGGACAACTTGTCTTTATGAACAACTTCTTTTTACTCCAATTAGACTATGCTCTCATGTTTGTAGGGCACGTAATGCAACAGTGGGTCTTATAGGAAGTGTGCCATGAAGCAGGAGAGGGTACAACTACTATATACAATTCCACTGGACTTATTTTCGGCATGGGTGTTCAGCATAGTAGAAATCAGCTA
Organism: Ifrita kowaldi; assembly: GCA_013398055.1. NCBI lineage: Eukaryota > Metazoa > Chordata > Aves > Passeriformes > Cinclosomatidae > Ifrita > Ifrita kowaldi. Next base: position 214,860 of record VZRS01009822.1, read on the forward strand.
CTAATAGAATCACAGAACCATTTAGCTTGGAAAAGGCTCTTACAGTCATCAAGTTCAACCATAGCTGTAGCTGCCTTTAGTCTTTTCTTATCTAATTAATATAGTAAAAAGCTTAAGTCTTTATGTTTTAATTTATGTACAAGCAATTATTAGGAGTTCTCATGAATAATATGTTTTGGGGTTCTCTGATAGTCCCCATATAATTATAAGTAGGGAGAAACTGGAACAAAGCTTTTTTGGTGGGGGAAAAGTTGTTGTAAAATAAAAAAAAAAATCAAACTGGAAAATATTGTTTTTCTAAAGAGAAGAAATCTGATGTTGAAACTTAGCAGAACTAATGTACATGTTTCCATGCAGCATTTCCATCCTTCTGTCTACTGGTTGTCAAATAATATCCTCAGGGAGAAGCTGTGTTTATCTGGTCTATTGAGGAAAATGAAGCTTTTCCCTCATATCACATCACAAAGAAGTCCAAGTTCTATTTTAGTGTGATAATAGAGGTCCTGTTAGATGGAGGAAGAAGTTATTGTTTGACAGGGTAAGGCGATCACAGGGAGTGGTGCTGTGGATGTACAGCCCTTGTGAACTGAGGAGCAGCAAAAGATAGGTGAAGTGAAACACAGATAGAAAGGAATAAAAGGGATTCAGCTATGTACATGGATTTCTCAATATTTGGTCAACCCTCCTTTCAAAGTGATAGTTGATGACTATTCTGTTCACTTTTTCTCAATTTTTATTCTAGTCTCCAGATATGTCATGAGAGGAAGACTATTTAGCTTTGCTAATGTGAATTTTGGCTCTGGTCACTTCTTGTTCAGAAGCATTTTACAGGACGCTGTGTTTGCAAATTAGCATTTTTTTAGCAGTACGAGTCCTCAGACATTACCAATCAAAAAAACTGAATTGTTTTAATATCTAGGAGGAAAGTAATTGGAAAGATTAGAGAAGAGATACAGCTTGAGAACTTTCATGTTGTTGGCATGAAAAATTAAGTAAATTTATTATTGATGACAGTCCTTGAATGGCAGTTGTTGCATCAAAAGTAGATTCAAATTGTATAATTGACCAGATCTTCAGGTAACTGTTTTATGGGTACGTTTTTCTAAATTGCCAGATTTCAGGATGTCCCTTGGAACAAGATGAACCCTGATGTATTCAAGTTAATTAAAATGTTACAGGAGGATGAAATGAAAGAATACTTACTGCATAACCACTGATACATTTTCACCACCAACACAGTCATTGTAACGTAGAAATTCTGAAGTACGGAAACTTCAGTAACTGCCAGAAAATGTAAGGACGTTTTGTCCTTTCCTCACCCTCTATTCATAGAAGTGGCACCCTGCCTTTTTTCAATTTACCCAAATTTACCTGAATTTGTGTTTTTAGCATCAGTGAAATATATATTTGCTACTGATATTTTTTATTCCATTTTCAAATAGCAGTGAACAAGCCTAGGAATTCATAAACTTGAAAGGGCAAATTCTGCTATTTGCTTCCCAGGATCTCTGGTGTGGAGCTGCCACAAAAAAAAAGGCTGTAAAAGGACAGGAGATAAGGCGCCTTGAAACTTCAATTGCATTCAGATATCCATTTTATAGGCTATTAAACCACTGCCGTGCTTTATTTCAATATTTGTACTTTTTTTTTTGCTATGGGCCAAAATACAGAAGATGTCAGAATTTTGAAAATAGATTGTCTAATTACATATGAATTTATAAATTTTTGCAATATTTTAATTACTGATCCCTAAAGTCCTTTGTTATAAGTCCAGTATTTCTTTACAAATATTTTGCATCACTGGTGCTGCATGTACACAGCCCAAAAGCCTGTGGTTTGTACTGTACTTGTAACTGCTTAATAACAGCAACCAATGTTCTGTGGCAACGATGATTTGAAAATTTTCTGACTGACAGATGAAATGTTTACATTGCTGCTCATGGCATCAGCTTATATTTAAACAAGCCGCTGAGTATTAAAGCGTACGGACAGTCTTTGTATAACAGCTCTGATTTTTTAGGTGTATTTCCTAAGACAAGATTTATGCAATCCCACTTCCCATCTGTTAGTTGTGCTTCTCAGGAACTTCAGTGGCCGATTTAAACCAGTCTTGCAGAGGTCTCAGAAGTATTGAGTGATTATAGCAGAACGTCTTGGGGGCTGGAGGAGCTGTTAGGGCCATTTCCTCAGCGTGCCAGTGTGGGAGATGTGGAGCACTCTCTGGCCTCCTCTGGCATCCAGAAGGCAGCATCCATCCAGCTAAGGAGCACAGCTTTAACTCTGCAACAGATCAAACAAACACTCTCTCTTGTTCAGCTCGTGGAAAGGGAAGTTTGGGGAGGGGAGCTGAGGGTACAGAGCATGTGGTGTGTAGGGAAAATGAGAGAGAGCTGAAGGTATTGTGGAGGTGTGTGTGGGAACCCAAGCTTCATTACTTCTGCTGTCACTAAACAACATTTTTTTCTTCAGCTCATTTATGATACATTGCATTTTGCAGTATTTTACTGGCTATAAACATCTATTTCTTTTCTGAATGTTTTGCGGCTGCAAATCTCAGGTTGATGGTTTATAATATTCATCACTTATAAATCATTAGTTGGCTAGGTAATGGTATTATTAGAATATTAGTATCAGAAGAAAGTATGGTTTTAAAGCTCTGCTAGTAATTCTAGATATAAAAGCTAAATTTCACTTTGAGTAAGCTCGTGCTGACCAAAGGATTCCTGTAGAAAGACTGGCTTACAGATGCAGTAATTGTAATTTGGTGTCTTCTTGGTTTGACAAAGTCCTCAGTCAAGTATGCATTATCATTTCTGTGCAATTCCCACAGCCTTATAAGTACACAGTTCAGCACCTCTCTTCATCAGGATAGAGTTTCCCTGAAAATCTCTGTGACCAAAACATGCTTGGGCTTTACAATTTTCTCTCTTATTAAAAACTTTATAATTGAGGGTGGATGAAAAGACCTTTGAAAGTCCCTTCCAAAACAAAATGTTCTATGATTCTGTGAATTTGCTTATTTGTTTAAGCAACATTAAGTCACTGATATTGGTTTGAAAGGTTCTGGTTGGTTTTCTTCGTGTCATGTTTGCATAAACTTTATCATTCTTGTAAAATGATAAAGTAGTTTCTATGAGCTAACAATGAAACAAGTATTTTCAAACCAAAGTATTATTTGAAAGTCATCTTTTCAATATTTGCTCACTAGAAACTTTTAATGAAAATACATACGAGACATTGGAAAAAGTAATGTTTACTGCTTTTCTGCAATATTTCCAGTTTGTCTTGGAAATAGGGTCACTTTGGTGTGTAAGAAACAGGTTAATGCTTGATTACATAATAGTTTGAATAGCTGATGCTGTGGTGGAATGCTGGAAAATGTGCTTTCAAGCTAAGCACTTTGATAACTTCCTGCAAAATTCAGAGTAAATCGGTGAGTTCCCAGGACATCATGATATTTTCTGGCTGAATGTTTTCTGTCACAAAAATGGGATCAAGTTCTATCCCTGTGATTTTGCATGGATCTCCCAGCTTCACTAGAACTTGTGTAGACATAAACAAAGCAACAAGAATCATAATGGCAGAAGTATTTTATTTTAGGAGAAGTTTAAGGTGTAAAAACTAAACAGCTGGAGAGAATAATTTCCTTCTTAAATTTTAAAAGCAACTTTCTGCATTGATGCTGGTTTAGTGTAAATCCATTATTCTGTTCATGTAATGGACAACACAATATACAACTTAGGTTCAGTTTTATGTGTTTAGGAGAGAAGAAATTCTTGCCTCTTGGAATTCAAAATACTGTCTTTTTATAGGTGCTACCATATTAAGATCAACAGTTATGGGTTTGATTAGAATTTTTATATTTTTGGCTTTTTTTCAACATGTTAAATCAAATGTCTAGCAAATTTTTGGTACTTAGGAGGAGTTTCTCAGTGACTTAAGAAATCCTCATCCAATGCACCTTAGTATCATAGATTTGAACCTATAAAAGGTACTGGGGAATGACTTGTGAAACACAGGAACAGGTTCACCTTTAAAACTCTAACCAGGGTGTAGAAAATGGCTGAATGCCTTTCCTGGAGTATGAGTCCTGCAGTCTGGAACAGAAGGAGAGCCCCACACAGAAATGCAGTTTGAGATACGCTCTTTGCTTTGATGCATGAGCCTTCAGTGCTGTCAGCTTTGGGGGAACCAGGCTGTTCAGAGCATTCTTTTTATGAACACCAATCAGAAATTGTGGCAAAAGGGAGGGGAAAAATGTGGAAAACAGAAAAATGCAATTGAAAAATCACATTTTTACATTTTACAGTTATATCTAGATTATAACTGAGAAAAAAGAATGTAATTCCAATGTAGAAGACCTTTGCACCTTCTTACTCTCTGCCAAGTATTCACCTTCTTACTCTCTGCTAACAAGATCCTGTTAATTTGAGTGGACAAGAAAGATTGACTGAAAGTACCTTACCTTCATGATGCATCTCATTAGGGCAGTTCTGAACATGTTGTTGTAACATGTTGCATTAATTCTCTGTAAGGAGCACTTATTTAATCCCTTGCATTGCAAACTGCTGTCTCTGCTTAGCTGGTTCCTCTGGCTGTATTTTCGCTGCAATGCACTGAGAGTTCCTAGCCAGGGTTACACATCTGGCTCCCTGCTCATTAAACTGAAGTGCATTTCTGTTGTGCCTGGGTGACACCCAGTCTCATAGGTGAGAGAACCATTACAGCAGGCCATATGCTGCCTAAATTCCACTTAATTCTTATTTTGAGCTCTGAAGTGGGTCCCAAGAGATACACTGTCCATTCTGCAGAGATGAGTTTTCCAGCTTTCACATTTCACCAGAACTCATTTCACTGGAGCTGGTTAAATTGCACAAGCTAGTCCATCAAAAATTAAACATAACTAGGCCAGATTTTAGGATTGCAAAAATCTGTGACCATCAGAAATATTAGAGGTTTCAAAAACAGTAAAAATGAGAAATGGGAACTGAGGTTTGAAGAAGCGATGAGGCCAAAGAAACCACAACATTTGGTGATAATCAGTAATTTAAGTTGATGGAATTGTGGAGTGATGCCTTGCGCCAAAAATGCATAAACAAAGGCAAAGTGAGCCAAATAACTCCTGTGGCCTGCTGTTGTGGCTCTCCTGGTTAGATGCATTTTATTTTCTGGAATGAGACAGAATTTGGAGGTATCCATAGCTCAAGCACTTCTATAAATGTGATTTTGAGATATGGTTGGTCATTTTAAAAAACAAAACCATTTTAAAGGGACAGGGGTTCAGACTGTTCCTCTGTGAAATATCAGTTACTAAGTTAATGTCCTGAGTATGCAATTGCACGGCAATTGTCCCACAGGACAACCTGTAAGTGGATCACAGCTTTTAGGATGTGGATGTGGCCAGAGGGTAATATTCCTAATAGTCTGGAGTAGCTCCTGTGCACAGCCACGAGCCAAAGTTATTCCTCAGTCTCCAGGTCTGGGCAAGCAGCATCTGGCCATGATGGAGCTGCCCATGGCACTTGAAACATTTCAGTGCCCCCAGAGGCAGAGGGTTAAGTGTGAGAGGTGAAAGCCTTTCACTGAGATTAAAACCCGCTGTTTATTTAATGTTGCATTCACGTAGGGGTAACACTATAGAGTTAAATCAGTAACTTTTCAGTGGAAAGATGTATTTTTTAAGGAAAAATAGCCAGCACAAACTGTTTTTAAAGAGTTCTGTAAGTTTTATATGTTTTACTTCAAGATATTAAGCACAAAGCTCTGTGAAGGTTGTTTCTGTTATTCATATTCTTGTGCTCAAAAGTATATTCATTTCCCTTTTTGCAATTAATAAATACAGCAAAGTGAACATTATCTCTTTTTTAATACTCAGGGTATTACTTCTTTTAAATATGGTTGTTGAATCCATTTTTTCTTCCAACCACTTAATATTCTGAGAGAATTTACAGCTGTTTCAGAAGTGTTTGGCAGCACATTCGGCTGCAGGTGACTTCTGTGACTATCCTAGACCAGCAAAAACATGTTGAGCACTCGAATTTTTCTTCCTGTCTCTGTCCCTGTTCTCTGTGTTTCGCTGCAGCAAGGCTTTAAGAAAACAATGTTCCACATGACTCTACATCACATGTAAAAAATAAAAATAAAAAATCTTCCCCACACATGGGAACAATCACCTATGGGCGGATTTTCCAACTTTATAGCATTTATAGCACCTCTCCAATATCTCAGTGATGCAGAGGATTCATAATACAACAGGTATTTGTACTATGTATCTGTAATACAAATGGTTTCAAACACTCATTGTGAGTTGGGTTAAATGTTTTAACATCTGACTGCAGGGAGAGCAGCAGCTTGTTATTTCTGTGACACTGTGAGAACATACTCACGTTATCTTTCAGTGCAGCAGGAGATAGCATGTGCCCCTAATGTATGTATGTTTACAAGTTGAGAAGTTAAGTCTGCTGTTATGTTATCACTGCTGTATCCTGAAATAGAAAAGTGCAGGCAGATTGGATTGTGTTAGAGAATGGTAACCATAATAACCAATAACAATCTGCAAATGATAAGCAGCTTTAATGTTTAAAAATAAAATTTATATAGCATTCCAGTACTTCCATGGGCATATTTTCAGATTTTATTTTATTATTTATTCATTTTGGATTTGGTTTCAAGATGTGACATTAATCTTAAGGAAGTGTTTCATTATTGCATCTTGAATTAGTTGGTTTATTATATAGCTAAATTAAATCTCACAGAATAAAATTTTACTTAACAACCCTCTTTCAGATGTACACCATCTGTAAGGGAGAATTACAAGCATCCTACATAATGTATGGAATTTTATGGAAAGAGATGGACTTTGATTTTATGGTTGGATGTAAAATGGGTACATTCAGAAATACCAAGTCTTCTGGAAATGAATGCAGAGCATCTCGATAATTTGGAATCTGCACCATGCTCAGGGATGCTGCCCAACATGTCTGCTGATATGAAAATTAAACAAACACAAAACCCCCCTTTTAACTTGCCCCAAACCATGCTATTTTGTTTGAGGGATGCTTTTAAAAGAAAGGAAGGTATCATTCAAGAGAAGGAAGAGGTCCAAATTGTGTCCTGGCCCTGCCATCCCCCTCTTTGCCTACCCCCAGCACACAAATAGGGGTGTTTGGCAGGAGTCTGGGAAGCCCCAGCTGAATTACTTAACCTGTCATGAGCAACGTGGTGCTATGAGCAAGCTCATAACCCTTCCGGGTTAACATGTTCTCAGTCTTCCTTGCTGAGGCAGTCCTATAATTTTCATAAAACACTTGGATGTGTCTTAGAACATGGAGTCCTGTTTCAGTTATTCTTAACTGCTGAGGCACTGCAGTTACCACCACACCGTGCTCAGAGAGTTACAGTGGCCATGAGAAGAACTGGAAAAGACCCATTCTTCTAAATGTGCTGATGTCCAGAGGACCAAGGCAGCCTGGGCTTCAGATCCATGCTGTAGCTCTTTCAGGGCAGTAACACTCGTGAAAAATTAGATTTATGCTGCTGAAAGTGTCTTGCCCACAGTTAGAGTGACCACTATGGGAGAAAATCAATGGGAGAGCTCAAATTCATAGGAAAAACTTAAAAAGTAATCGCTAATCATCATTTTCACATACAAGTAACCTTATTAAGAAATTATTCAGTGCTGGAATGGGATGGGATGGGATGGAATGGGATGGCATGGCATGGCATGGCATGGCATGGCATGGCATGGATGGCACAGCACGTTTTAAATGGAAGGTAATTAAAGTGGAATAGCTCTTGCTCTGTCATCCCATACATGAGAGGGAACAAGTTATTCAGAGTTTTTTTGCCAGAAGTTCCTCTAAAATGAAACATTCACATTTACAAGAGACAATTCTTGTTGCTAGCTGTGTAAAGGAGTTACAAGCTGTTGACATTCGTCACTGGGATTTGAATTTGAATCTGAATTAGTTGAGAGAGAGTCAGTGGCTTTCCATTAGAGTTCCCGAAGAAAAAAATGTTGTTACTGTTGGATACAAGTTGAAAGATTCTTGTTTATCAAGAAAGGTCTGTTTAGTCTATTAACCTTGACAACCATGTCAGCATTTTTTTCTGTTTGTTTTCCCAAAGGCACTGTGTTGAAGTACGATGATATACAAAGCTATTTATAGTGTAGACAGTCCATAGCTATGCTTAAAAGACATGGGTCAGGGTTTAAATACCAGAGTTAAATGCTATTCTCTTTGACAATCTGAAAAGTCATTATGCTTAATCCTTGAAAATTAAAATGGAGAGATGGAATCCCTAAAATATCAATGTGAATCAGAGTTTTTCAAAATTAATTTTTTAGTGTTTCACAGAGTGGTTGAGGTAAAAAGGAACCTCTAGAGCTATTCCAGTTACCTGCTCACAGCAAGGCCACCTAGACCTGGTTACCCACGACCATGTTCAGATGGCTCTTAAATATCTCCAACGATTGAGACTCCACAACCTCCATGGGTAGTCTATGCCAGTGCTCTCTCACCCTCACAGTAAAATAAAAATATACAACAAAACAAACCCTATCACCACCTATGTTTCAGTTAATACTCATTGGTTTTTGTCTTTTCATTAGGAGTCACTGAGAAAAGTCTGGCTCTGTCTTCTTTACTCCCCTGCCACCAGGTACTATACACCAGTAGATTTTTATGAAAGGAACAAAATTTGGGGAAGTAATCAGGGAAAAAAAGTCCACATTTTTTGATACACCTGTGTTTGTACCTGTTTCCTTCAGTTAACACATGATTTTTATTGCTGCAGCAAGAGCTGCTTTTATAGTGCTTGCCTGCAGTAGAAAGCTGAATAAGTGATTTATTTTATCCTTGTGATTTACTTCATCATTTCAGACTGTAGTCTTGACTCTCACAGTCACAGTACTTTATTTTTCTCCAGTCTGAATGCTGGTTTTCAAGGCCCAGTCTTCATCAAGTCACATTTGTGTAGCTCTCTGTCACATATCTCCAAGAACATGTCCTGCTGGAAAGTGCCAGTGGGGGAGAGGAGCAATTCTACCCTTAGCTTTGTTTCCACCTTCCATTTTTTAGACTTATTTCTGTGGTTTTGACACTTTCTGCCTTTATCCCTGCTCCATTACTATCCCAAAAATAGGATAGCAGCTTTGTCTCTTGCTGAAGTCTCCAACTTACGGGTTTTCCAATGGCCACTATTTGCTTGATCAGCCAGTTCTGCCCAGGCATCCCATCTCAGCATTTTTGCCCTGGTCCACACCATTCCATTCCTCCCTGGTTACCTCCTACCTTTAGGCTAGTCAGGTAGCCAGCTGTCTCTATGAAGGTCTTGTCAAATCCTATTTCTCTCCCTGCCTAGCATGAACATTTTTCTTGCATAACCTTAACTCCGGTCTTCTGGCCTAGCTTCTAGACTGTCCTCACTGTCGGTCACACTGCTTCCATCCATCCTTGTTCTGCACTCTGGTTTTCTGCTTTTCCTATCCCACCACCTCTCCAGCCCCATTGTTCACAGATTCCTTTCTCCAATCTCTCTCTCCCTCTCCCTCTCCACGCTCCCCTCCCACTCCCCCATCTCCTCCACTTCACTGCTCGCTCTTTCTGTGTGGATCATGGCATTCTGTCTGCAAGGGTCAGCACTGGTGAGACATTGTCCACCCTCTGCTGGCCAGTCCCTTGCCACACTAAACTACTGGGGGAAGGTTGTGCAGCAAAAACCCAGCGCTGTCACTTAGCTAGGAGTGGAGCACAGGTCATCCAGCAGTGCTTTGCTAAGTTTAAACACCCTCAACAGGGGTGGCATTTTTGCAGACTTTTAACTCTTGAACCATAAAAGCTATGAGCACATTTGCTTTGTGGAGCCCTAGACAGACTTTGGTACCTGTCATGATGTTTCAATTGAAGAGAGCAATGAGCAATTCAGCTTATTTACTGTCCAAGCTGCCAGTCCCTGGCTGCTTGTACTGTGTGTAGTGAGAATTACTTGCGACATGAAAGTCACTTATGGTGACAATCTGAATAATGCCCTAAGTCTCTGTCGAGTTATGTGAACTGCAATCCTCCCTGATTTTGTATTCATTCCCAAAGTACAGGAGCTGATGAAATGATTTAAAAAAAAAATTAAATTATCATAATTTTTAATGCATAGAAAGCAATATATTTTCCTTATTTTTGATGTTACAAGTAGTTGTAACATTCCTGCTGGGTTTTTTTTCCTCCAAATGTATTTGTGAGAGCCATAACCGAAAGGGAGCAATCAAGCTATGGCACCCAAATTCCAATGGCTTACAAGAGCTGTATCAGACAAGCAAAGTAATGCCTGATGACACTGGCTTTGCCTAGTATTGACAGGTGTGGTTTCACACTAAAAACACTGTGCAGAAAAGCTTAGGCAATTACGTTAAAGCTAATAACTGTTTGTGACTACACTCGTTCAGCATCAGTAGGAGCAACCAACTTGGACAAGTGATTATTGCATTCCAGTAGAGGTGTCTGATGCCTGTTAGCCTCCATGCAGGAATGGTGCATGTTTTATTTACTCTCTGGGAACACACTATTATGATATTACTCATTTGAAGCATAATTTGCAATTGATATAATGCAAAGTGACCGGTTCAGCTGACAGATTAAACTAATGCTATTTTGTAAACATATGGTTAGAAGTAAAATTAATGTCTTCTGATTTCTAATTTGCCCTTTCCAACCATTTTCTTGGGTTTAACTCTGCTTGTAGATACATACAAGAACTTAAAAAATCCAGACTCATGAGTCACATCACATATAGTCAACAGAGGACTAAAGGTCTGTTTTGACAGAGAAAGCAGATTGAGAGAAGAATATCCTACTAACTCACGCAAAGAAACTGAGGTAGTCAAGACAAGATCTACTTAAAATAAGCAGGGGATCATGCAGGGGAAGGAACAGGGAAGATATTTACAGTGTTTTTGAACTGCTTCATTTGCTGCTTTTGTTAGGAAAGAGGTCTTGTTGTCTTTCATCTGTGAAGAGAAGGAAACTGAGTAGCACAAACTGGTTTTCAATGCTATATGTGATCATGATATCATGTCATGAGATGTGTATATTATATTAGCTTGATTATAGATAAAAATGGACAAGCATACACCCACACATTTCCTCCTTAAGACGTTACGTATTGCGTATTTTTTCTTAGTGCTTATGTATAGTTCAGGTTATAGGATATAGTGCTAGTAGCAGTATGAACTATAAGGAATTGAGAGGACTGAACTGAGAAGGGATGGGTTTCATAGCGCTGTTTGAAAGCAGTTTTGGTCGGTGTTACTGAATGCTGACTGATGGCCTCTTCCTCAGTTGTAAAGAACAGCCTTTCCCAGAGGGCAATATTTCTGCATGCCTGGTTTACTTTATGCTGTGTTCCTAAACCATCTTTAATGGGATCTATTTTTAAGCCCCATTTTAATATTAGTTTGGGAATGCAGTTGGTGAATTAGTCTCTGAAGTCTTTTAGTGGTTTTATCCTGCTCTTTGGCTGCTTTTACTCCTTCTTGTCTGCTCTGCCTGGACTAGAAGTTGGCCAGGAGTGAGGTGGGTCCTTGGGTTCTTCTCTCCCGGTGTGGTACTGTGTGCTGGATCCACTTCCCGTGCACTGGAGGTAGCGGGTGTAACTTTTCAGTTACCTGAGTGCCATTGTGCTACAGGGACAAAGTTACACAGCAGTCTGGGACTAATCAGTGGCAGGAAGCAATGAAGTGAGTAAAATGTAGAAAAGGGAAACTATTCTGGGCTGTTTGTTTGCTTGTTTGTTTGTTTTTCAGAACAGATTTTTCTTTTTTTTAAGAGATAGATCGTGAGATAGCTCCATGGGTATCTGCAGCACTGTCAGAGCAGCGAGGGGTACGTGTGAACCGAGCTCCCCGCGCTTCGCCCAGTGCCGCCGGCTCGCCCGGCCGCAGCAGCTGCCCCCTCCGCCGCCCCCGACCGCTGCTCCCGGGCTCTCCCGGGCTCTCCCGTCCCGTCCGCTGCTCCGCGGGCCCCATTCGCGCGTTCCCAGCCGCAAGTTTCCCCGCACACAATTTGGGCGGCGTCGCTCCAGGCGGGGCAGGACCGGAACGCGGCGCTGCCGCCCCCCGCTGCCCGCACCGCCCCTCTGTTCGCACCGCCCCGCACCGCCCCGTCCCTCTGCCTGCATCGCCCAGGCTGGGACTGCCCGCATCGCCCCGGCTGGGACTGCCCCCACCGCCCCGTCCCTCTGCCCACACCGGCCCGCACCGTCCCGTCTCTCTGTCTGCACCGCCCCGGCTGGGA
>VZRS01009825.1:0-63724 GCA_013398055.1 Ifrita kowaldi
GCACACGCAGGGCCGGGGGCAGTGGCCGCTCTGCTCCCCGGCTCGCACGCCGGGCTGGCGGCGCGGGCACAGACGCGGCGGTGCGTGCGCTGACATCGCGGGGCACAGGCAGAACCGCAGCGAGGGAGGTGCCTGTCCCTCGGCCCTGGCCCAGCCGCCCTGCTGCCACCTCCGGCTGGTTTGGACAGTTTGTGGGTTACTTTAAAAAAAAAAAAAAAAGTATTTTGCCTGAGGACTTGAATCCTTTTTTTCTCCCCTCCGCTTGACTGACTTTCTCACACTCCTATTCCCATAGTCTGCCAGCTAGGCCTGAGTCATCCTGCCAAGAACTAGACCTGGCCTATTCAAAAATGTGCTCACTCGCTCTTTCTCTCTGTCTCTCTCTCTCTCTCGCTTTTTTTTTTTTTTTTTTGTTGAGTATACACAGTAATGTTTTTCCACCTCCTCTTGTACCTGATCTGCACCTGTACAGGGCCAATCCCACACATATCACCCGATCTCGCCTTTTCAGAGACCGTGAGAAAAATAAAGTTCAAGAAAGAAGAGACATGTTTGCAGATCTCACCGGTGCAAAGCCCTCGTCCCTGCAGAGGCTTGCCTGCTGAGCCTTCAGAGTTTAAAAAAAGGAAAATAAATAAAAGGGAGAGTGTCATGTTTAAAACTGCGGAAAGTACAAATCAAGGCTTTCTTTCAGCTCCTTGATGGAGCCACAAGTCTTTTGATCAAAAAAAAAAAAAAACCAACAAAAAACCAGGCAGCCTTCAGCGTGTAAGGTTTAACTTCAGATGAACACTATTTGACGTAAGTTTCAATTATCTAGACAGCTGGACAAACTCGAGTGAGGAAAAGACCGAGACTGCACTGAGAAGTCAGTTTCGAAAAGCACTTTCACAGTCATCTTCGTGGGGAAATTGGAGACAACAGATTAGCGTGAAAACTGCAGTATGTTTTTGGAGAGCTTAAAAAGTTCTCCGCTGGATCAGTATTTCTTCTAGTGCTGATATTTGCTTATATTGGTCGGGAAGAAAGTTACGACAATTACTGAGCTGGTGCTCTCCCTCCTGCGGGGATTTGCAAAGGGCTGAGGAAATGCAGCGCTGGGCAGCCCGGTCCCTCCCGGCCGGAGTGAGAACAGGCTGCAATTATGTCTATGTTTGTGGTAGCCGAGGAGCTGCAAACCGCCTGTAATTGCCGGCAACAGTTCGGTGTCTCTGTGGAACGAGAGAGGGGCAGGCAGCAAGAACAGGCTGTCATTAGGGGTTGCCAGCTCTCGCCCACACCGAGGACCTGGGAACTGCCTGGCAGCAGCTCCCCTCGCTGCGCTCCCACCTCGCCGCAGCTCAGCCCCTGGCCACTGCAGAGCCTGCCGGGTGCCTTTCGCTTCTGGGATGTGTGAGGAGCCGGGCTGTGGGGACTGGGCCTCTAAAAGCATCTGCTTCGGGGGAGGCTTCTCGGATCCATCAGCGAGTGCTGCACGGGGCAGCGGGAGGCAGCGACACTGGTGTGTCCCCGCTCCACATCTCCTGCTCCGCCTGCCTGCTGCTGCGAAATGCCTTCATGTGCAAGGGTTGTGATCTCCAAGCGGAAGCACGTATACTTGTGAATTCCCCAGGGATCAGGAGAGGAAGGGGAGGATTTGCATGGAAGGATGTCTCTGGAAATGAAATGGCTGAGGCCAAGTTTAGGCTGGAAGGAGGTGGTGAAGGGGTTTGTAACTACTGAGGGGATCTGGAACAGATCCTCTGGGCATCTCCAAGTCCTGCCTTCTCTTGCGAAAGAGGTGTCAAGGGGGAGGTGAAACCCTGAGATAAGGGACTGTCCCAGGGACTGGGATGTCCCTTGTCCTACAGTCCTCCCAAAATATTTTTTGCATTGCTCCAGCAGTCATCTTGGATTACAAATTGGGAATTGTCCAAAACAGATTTGGGAAGAACCTTTAGATGACGCATTAGGGCTTTACTGACTGGCAGAACATCTTGGAGGAAAAATGTGTTGGCAAGAAAATTTAGACTAGTCCTGGGCACGGGCCCAGGGGTGGGAAGGAATAAAATAGGATGCTGCTGCTGGTGCAGCACGCAGGAGGTGAGGAGGTGGCAGGGTTGGCCGTGCCTCCTCTCCCGTCCTTTAGGAAGCAGCCAAGATGAGCAAAATGTGCTTCTAGAGATCCAAGTGTTTTAATATCCAAAGCTTGAAAGATCCTAGGAAATGCAGAAAATAGAAACCAAGTTTGTAAGAACTGGGTTGCAAGCTGGATCCCAGGAATGGCACACCAAGCCTTTCCTCTTTGGGTCACAGGCTGAAAACCTAGCCTGGCCACAGCTCAGAGTTGTCACCACCCTGAAGGCTGGAAAACAAGTGCTGCGTCTCAGGGACATGTCCCTGGCACAGGTGTCTCCTCTGGACAGCCCTGCACACATGCCTCTGCTCGTAGTTCCCGTCCCAGAAACTGTTGTGCAATCCATACCCAACCGGCTTCCCCGGGAGGGGTGATCTCAGAAGCTTTGGGCGCAGGTTTCAGGATTTATTTCCCCTCTATAAATGTTTGCCAGGTCTTTGGAACAAGGTCACTTTCAAGCTGACTTCCCGACAAAGCCCCCTAGATGAAGCAGAGCTTTCATGGGCATTGCTTCCCTACACACCAGGCATTTGTGGTAAAGAGGGCAGCTTTTGTGCAGCTGTGTCACTGCCCGGCCCCCTCGATGGCAGGAGCAGCTCATTTTAAGGCTGCAGCCTGGTTTTATGGCAGATCCTGCCCTCTTGTTCCACTGGGGACCCATTTGCCAAAGACCTGCTGAGACCCGGGGTCCCAGCTCTGTCAGACGAGCCTCGGGGTGCTTTTGTGGCAGCTGCTCCCCAGGAGCTGGGCTCTTTCAGCTGTTCCCTGACTGCCACTGCAGAAGAGAGGCTGAAGTGTTTATTCATTTTACTCCTCACTGTGTGAGTCAGGCTGGGTGTGTGTGGGGCAGCTCTGGCCATTCTACAGTGACACCCCCTTGTGCGGAGGGAGCATCCTGGCCTCCAGGAACTGGTACCCTTCATTCTGTTGCCCACACAACCAGGGAGGCATCCCTGCGAATGGTGCAGGAAACTGTGGGATGAAGAGGCCAAAGCTTTGCTTGAGTAGCAAAGTGCCAGTATGAGAAACTCCAGAGTCACTAAGGACAGACAATGAAGAACCATTTTCATCTCCCCAGCCCATCCCAGTCCAGGCTGTAGCACGGCTCTGTGCTGAGAAAGGCTCTGGGACAAGAGCCAGGATACCTGGATCTCTTGCTAAGCTGATTCCTCTTGGCAGGCTCCTATCCTGCTGAACCAAGGAAACGCTGCCGGGGAGCTGGCGGGGAGGGCATTTTGGCAGCTGTGAAATGCCACCCATGTGGATGGGAATTCCCTTCCTGATACCCATGGTGTTACTTCAGAGGTTGCTGGTTTGGCTAGAGCAGCCACATGTGCTCATGGGCATGAGATGGTGCAGCCCCAGCTTTCCCCTGTGTGCCTTTCCAGAGCCCCAGCTCCAGCCTGGTCCTCCTCTGCTGGCAGCCAAGGCTGGGTGTTGGCAGGCATTGCAGCTGGGAACAAGCTCTGGGAACATCCCTAAATTGCTTGTGGGGATTGGACCTGTATCTGGCACTGCCACTACCAGGCAGAGGCTGCGAGCTGCCTTATACCCTTCTCTTAGAGATGCTCTTTTTATGCAACATGCCCGGAGTTCACCGGACCACTGATTTGCAGTCTGCTGACCATGACAGGGCAGTCCCACTCCAGTACAACAGCTAGTATCCTTGGCAAGATATAGGAGCTCCAGGCAGAGGGACAGACAGCTGAGCCTGCATCCCTTGAGAACAAGAAATAAATGCACAGTCACTGCCACGCTCCAGAGGAGAAAAGGAGCATCTCGGCTCTCGTTCTCTCCCTCTGTGGTGGGAGGTGTTGGCAGTGAGAGCCAAGTTATTTATTTATTAAGATCCCACTTGTGTTGCTGCCTGAGGCTGCTGGTCTCTGTGCTGGAGCCGTGGTGCTTGCATGCTTGCAGGGAATGGAAAGACTGCAAGCTATGAAGCAGGGGTACATATTTGAAAATACTGTGAGTTTGGCAGTGGTGGGGCTGGAAAAGGCATGTGGGCTCACTGGCACAGAAGATGTCCCTGTCCCAAACACCGAGCAGAAGGAACCCTCTGGAGAGCCAGATGAAGGCGGGTGTGCATCGGCTCCACATCCTGAGTCCAGTCTCCAGCCGTGTTGCTGCAGCACTGGTGTGCTGAGCCATCTGTGATCCCTGACATGCTGTGGCTGCAGGAAGCCCCGCAGGCTTTTCCAGAACACAGCTTTTAAGTCAGATCAGACCAGCAGTGTGGTTTGCAGCCCAGCTGTGCACAGCTGGGTCGGCACAGCCAGGGGATGGGAAGACGTGGGTGGGAGCGTGGCGAGGTGGGAGTCTCGCCAGCTGTCCTCGGCACAGGGAGCCTGTGGCTGGGTGCGTCAGCCTGCCCTCAAATTCCCAGCACACAAGCCCTTTTCTGTGCCCCCTCTGCCCTCTTCCCCTGGCCCTGCTGGCGCCTGCAGCCAAGGGCACGTGGGAGCCTTGGCATGTGTCTCCCTGGGGACTCAACCTTCACCGACTGCAGACTCATGAATCCCACAGGGCCGGCCCTTGGCCACAGTGTCTGTGCTCCTCTGCAGAGTGATCAATCATATTTTCCAATACGGTTCCTTCTCCTTGGTATTAATCAGTCCGAGAAAGCAGCCTGGACTGATCACTGCCATTGCACTTTCTGCTAAATTTACCAGCTGATCACCATCTCTTCTCTTCATGCCATGAATTGGCAGCAGGGAGCGTGTTGTGTAAACTTCATGTTATCCTCAAAACCCTGGCAACCGCGATGATGCAGCAAGAAAATATTTGGAACCTTTGGGAGGTGCTGCGACAGGCAGCCCTGCCTCACGCTGGGAAGCTCTGCTGAGGGCAGTGTGGGCAGGACAGGCAGGCCAGGGGCTGTGTGCCCCACCAAGGGTGGGAACAGAGGTCTCAGCCTCCTTGGTCTGACCTGGTCCTGGAGCCCTTGGGACACCAGGCATTTTCCCTTGACAGATGAGATTGGTCACAGCTTGCCAGCCCTCCCATTTCCCTTATTCCTGTGTCCATTTATTCAAGAAAACACAGGATACTTCATGGTGCAATGCTTTCCTACTGCAGAACAGAGCCTTTGCAGAGCCAGAGTCTTTCTTGACGTGTGAGTAGATGGACTCTGATAAATCCAGGGTACAATGAATCATTTGCACTTGGTGCCTGATCTCTGGTGCCTTCAGTTTTGTTTTAGTTTGGCAGCGTTATGGAGAGAATTAGCCTATCTCGCTAATATTGAAATGTATGCATAATTTGAATCCTGTATTCCTAAAATCAATATTCATTATTCGAGGTGACAACAGTGCTCAAATTAGTCCTTTAGCTATATCAAGAGTATCAGGATGATCACATGTTATTTGGATAAGCGACCTCACGTAGACGCATGGCTTCACACACGTGGGTAGGGCAGCAGGGCACGGTGCTAAGGTGCGTGGCCAGGAGAATCCTCGGAGCCGGATCCCGCCCTGCCTCCTGCCTGCGGCAGTCCTGGGGAGCCGCCTGAATTGCGCCAGAGTTCAGCCTTGGCGGCAGGTGAGGTGATCCGGGGCGGCATGCCAGGGGGACACAAGGACGGTGGATTTCTGTTTGTTTTTCTGCCCAGGGCAGTCAGTGGGAGGAGGGGATTTGAAATCCTCAATTAGCACACTTTGACAGCAGCGCAAGGTGTGTGCTAGAATGGAGTGGTTTCTCCCTTGTTTTTCTTTCTCCGCTTACTGATGTGCAGCCAAAGCTCTCCATTCGCCCTTTGGCCGTTGACAGGTGTTAGCAAGGGGTGGGAATTTTGGAAAACTCCTGTGCTTTTTCCATTTGCTTTGGTTGTGCACGGCTGCACATGTGCTGGTCCAGAGCTGTGTGCATGCCCTGGTGCCAGAGATCATGCTGCAGAATCATCCTCAGATGGGCTAATACGAGATCTCTTGCGAGCTAGTCAAGAACTGATGTGTTACTAATTGTTGTAATAGAAAATATTATCCTTCAGAAGATGTTGTTGTTTTATAAACAAGGGGATAATTTACAGCTCGATTGCTTAAATCATGTGTTAATTGCTAACTGTAATGAATAAATACATTTGCAAGTACAACATATAATTTGCACAGATTCCAGAAGTCTAGACATTAAGAGGCAGATCATTATTTGATAAGTAATCTGGACTGTCGTATGAAATGACATTTATTCTCACATGATGAAATATCCTGAAATGAGATTTCAAGGTCCTTGTCCTTCCTTTGCTGCAATGAAGGGCAGTGTTGTCATTGGCTGCCTCAGAAATGTACCCAGGCTGCCTGGGAACACAGGGGAAGGCAGGAATCCCCCAGGAGTGACACAGAGAGCAGAGCAGCAAACCTAGGTTCATGCAGGTGCAAGTTTTTAATATCAGAAAATGCAAAGAGAAAATATAGAGCCAAAAATGGGGGAACGTCTGCAGTAGGCTGGGAGGCTTCACATCAGTGCTAACTGATGGCAGGATGGCTGTGGGGTTGTGAAAAGCATGGAGGGTACCTGTGGAGGTGAGCTGGGAGTGTGGGTGATGAAAGGGAGGCATTAGTGCTACTGCCTGGGCACTGGTGAGGCCTGGGCCCAGGGTGAGGATGCAAGCAGAAGCAGCAGCAAATAAACCCAGCAAAGAGGAGTTTTGTAGCCTGCTGCTGGCCACGTGTGCCAGGTGGCTGCTGCTTGCACGGCAGGAGGCTGCAGGAATCTGTGCAGGATAGTGTCCCGTTCTCCAGGGAGTGAGGAGCCCTGCCTGCTGCTGGAGCTGGGGCCGGCTGCTGCTGCCCAGAATAAGAGGCCCTGCAAACAGAAGGCACCTGTGCTTCAGTTGCTGATATTGAATAATCTTGGGCCACTGGTGCCCTTTCGCAGGCCCATATCTTTATTGGAGGCTGTTAAAGCCTAACCTCCCAACAGCAATAACATGACTACAAAGCATTTCTAAGAATAAAGTACGTGGGAATAAGGGAGATACTGAGATCCCAGCCAATTTCAGTACAATACAAGTCTGAAGTACCTTATAAAGTTAACAAGTCAAATTTAAATGTATACAAGGCTCAGGAGCATACAGGAAACAGGATTGGCCAAACCTTCAAAGGCCCATCATTGTCTTTCAAAAAGTCCACTGAAAGGCTCATGCCATAAAAAAGGTGTATTCACATGGCTGATACAGTGATAAACTTGGTGGAGAAATGCCAGCAGCCAGAGTGGGCAGGGATGCTCCCTGCAGGGATGCTGTGGTGGCCCAGCTCCTTGTTATGGAGTGCTTTGCCCTGCTCTCTCTGCTGCTGCAGCACAATAAAAGAGGGTTCTTCCGGTGAAAATCTGGGGAGTGTTTGGCAGGTGACTGGCTCCAAGACAAGAAGCAACCCTTGCCCCTGGCTTTATGACAGGTCATCCAGCCTCTGCAATCTCGCTGCTGGAGAGGTAAAAAAATAGCTCTCTTGCCTTTCCCAGCAGCATCTTCATCACACTCTTGAGTAGCACGAGCTGCAGCCAGGAGTGCAGTACATGGTGGTGGCTTCCCTGTCCCCTGTGATATAAACACCCTGGATGCCACAGACAGGAGAGGACAAGGAAAGAGCTAGGAGAGACTGCTTGCGCTGCATGCCCAGGAGCTTGTCCCTGCTTTCTCAGAGCTGAAGACACCTGTGGATTAGGAGGGCCTTCTGTAGGCACCTGGAGAACAGCTTGTGAAGTGTTACAATGTGAAAACTGTGCCAAAAGGTCCCAAGCCTGCTCCTGTTTAGCTTCCTTTAGTACCAGATTCAGAGCCAAATGTGCTCATGAAATGCCAGGGACCCAGAGCTCCTTCAGCCTGCCTGAGTGGTGTCAGTGTGGTGAGCTTACCATGCCTGATCTGTTCTTCTCCTGTGTGTTATTTGTGTTTAGCAGGCTGTGTTCTGCCTTCATCATGTGCCATTGTGTGTTTATACATTTTACCCATCCATTTGAATGCAAGAACCAATGCCACAGGACTTACCAACCAGCCACGCTCTCTAGCAGAGCATCCAAGCAAGCTGCATTGCAAAGCAATTGTGAGCTGCAAGCTCACATCCAAAGACTGCAATAGAATGGCAGACAAGTCTCAGGAAAATGCTCTGTTACAAAGATATTGGAAAATCAAGGTTGTTTCGTGGCTTATTTGTGAGCAGGAAGCAAAACCACCCCAATTTGGTGCCTCTGAAGAGGCCAGCAGAACTGGGATGCATGTTGCAGGACTTGGCGTGCAGGAATTCATGAACCATAAGGCCTTGTCAAAACTAATTTTTAAATGAAATGCAGTGTCCTAGCAAAACACATGCCTGAGACTTAAACCAAAACCGAAGTACAAAATGTGGTGTTTAAAGGCTGTGTTCCATCTCAAGTGAATAGAAGCCACATGCATTCATCTGAGATCAGTTATTGGCATGATCTGAAGCTGTGCTCACGGAGGCTGCAGGGAGAGCAGGCAAAGGAAGTCTTCATCTCCTCCTACAATCCTGTAGACAAGATCAGCCTTTCTGCACTTTCCGAGTGAAAAGATTTCTGACACCAACCCCTACGTAGGTAGGCTGCCCAGGTGTGGCATGGAGCATCCCAGGGCTGCTCAGCTGCTTGCTCTGCACTATGTGCAGCCAGCAGTGAGGCCACTTCCATCTGCCTGAAAGCCTAGTGCAGACTTGCATCTCTCTCCCCTTGCTGCCCACAGTGGGTTTAGGACTGTGAGCTCCCAGTGACACCACTGTAGCAAGTGTCCTGCAAAAGTGCCAGTATTGAGGCTTAACCTTTATTAATTGGGGAGAGGAAGAAATAATGCTGGCAAAATATTGTCAAATACTTCAAATTAATGATTAATTCTAGATGGAGTGATACTGTTTGATGTGGTCTTTGCTGGTTTAAACAGGAGAAGGGTGATTCACTCTAAAGGAATTTATAAAAACACAAGTATTTGCTCATGGACAATAAATACTGGGGCAGATAAAAAGGGGGATGAAGTGTTCGGTGTTGTGATAGCAACTCTGCTTGAGAAAACTTTTGACCTTCTCACATCTTAAATCAATGTTCCCCCCCCCCCCAACCTTCCCCCCAGNNNAAGCTTTCCTCCAGGCCCGCTCTGGAGGCTGAGGGAACAGGGTATGTGGGAGCACAGCAGGCTCACCCCGGGCTGTGTTGCTGGCAGGTTGCCCCTGTTTCCCTCTTGTTCCCACGGGGAGGACTGGGCACCCGCCGCCGCCCGCCGAGGGGCACAGGGCAGCACCCGACAGCAGTTTACACAATCTGTGTACACAGCCTAATCTGTCAATTTGCCTGCTGTAAAAGTAAGCGCATAAACCTGCTGCTGAAGCCGCTGTGGTTTACAGAGCTGCTCCACCTGGGAAGCTGAGATTTATGCTGTCCACTGGCGAGCGAGGCATCCCGTCCCATCCCGCCCCATCCCATCCCATGCCGTCTCACCCTGTCCCCTGCCAGTGCAGACAGGCAGGTTGCCCAGGAGGGCTGGCTGAAGGCAGCACGGAGCCCAAGCGCAGCCCAGCGGGAGCTGCAGCAGAGGCGCCGGCAGTGCTGCGCCTGCCCCACGGCGCCTGACAGCCATCGGGTGGGTACCTGAGGGAGGGAGCTTGCTAATCTACCTTTCCCGTGGGAATACGATGCAGCCGAGATAACCCCCGGACCTCGCTGGGACTCTGCCAGTGTCATTAAAGTGTTGACATCTGCTGATTACCCTGACATGATGCTGGTTTTATTGAGACAAGATTAGCCACTCGCACTTGGAAGGGAGGCTGGGCACACACCGTCACCGGCTGTCCCCTGTCAGGAAGGGCTCCAGAGCCTTTTTCACTCTGGTCTTTTTTCTTTACAAAAATCTAACGATTTTTGCCCTAAAAATAGCAGCATGGGAGTGAGGGTGCAAAGCAGACAGAGCAAAGTCCCTGAGCTGGTCCCACCTTGCCATGTCTGTTGTGGGTTAGCCAGCGGCACAGGGTGGCCCCGGTCACATCCAGTGTGGGGCCGATGGAGCAGAGCTGGTACCCACAGAGGGGCTGAGCCCCTGCCTGCAGCCATTCCCGCGGCATCGCCTCGCAGGCTGTCAGCGAGCCTTTCATCACAGCCCCTTCTGACATCAGCCTTTCCAAAACACCTGAGCTCCTTGTGGTCCCTGTGCTCATAACACTTGGAAGTGACAGTGGCTTCTGGTTCCAATTAACCCAGGGGCAGTTTGGGGACTATCTGATTGCACCGCAGTGGAGGGGAGAGGAGAAAAAGCCATTCTGGGAAGCAGCAATTGAATGTGTGGGTGAAGAACTTCTGAAAATAGCAGATGGTTTCTCTCTTTCCTTCCTCCTTCTTTTCCTTGTCTTTTTTTTTTTTTCCTGAATTCCATGAAACAGACAGCCCAACAGCATATTTTTCACCATCAAAGCTTTGCTGAAGGGAATTCTCCACTGCTATTTCATTTCTTCCTGATGTTCACAGATTGTAAAGCAAACGGCCTCTGGAGAACAGGGAGGGCAGATCTATCCCGGTGACAGCAGAGGACTGGCCAACATCCTTGGTGCACGACAGGCTCCTTCTGGCAGCTAGCTGCCAGGGGAAGCAAACACACATCTGCCTTGGGACGCTGCATGGCAAACGTGGCACTGCAGCTGGCAGCTGCTAGCGCTGGAATCTGGGACACAGGGATTTGCCAAGGTCCATAACCTCTGCCTTGGACACCTGCACAAGGCTAACAACCGTGAGCAGAAGCTGCAAGCAGCAGGGAAAAGCAAGCACCAGTTCCCAGGCTGGCCCCACTAACTGATGTTCTCCTGGGAGGAGATGCACTCACAGGTCAGAAGAGGCAGGTTCCACCTGGAGCCTTCCTCCCACAGCCTTCCCACGGTCACACCACAGCCAGAGATCCTAAAGATTTTGTCTCTGGGAGAAACAGGGAGGGAGGAAGCCATAATCCCATCAAATCCCAGCCACAGTGTGCCAATCCTTTAAATTACTCTCTCTCACATGCAACATGTTCAATGCCTGTTGAAAGAAAGGAAGTGAAAGGAGATGTAAATGGAAAATGAGCTTGAAGTGTGGACAGGGGTTGGAGGGTTCTGTCTTGTTAATCCAGATCTGGTTTTTTTTAAGACACCGTGTTTAGACCTGGCAATGCTATCTGATTGCTGCCTGCTGTGATGCATGGCAGCACTGGTGCACTGTGGGAAGACGCTCTTTGAAAAGAAGGTGTGAGGATTCACCAAGGAGCTGCAGCACAGGGGAGGGACAGGAGCAAGGATGGCAGCCAGTTGTGCTTGGAGGGTTGGAAGAGGATACTGGTGGCTATGCTCTCCTTTCACCAGTGACTTGGACACAAAAAGGGAGCATTTGCTTGCAAAATGTGTTTCCCCAGACAGGAAAGTGAGATGTGGAGGCCGGTGTGGGGCCAGAAGCTCCTGCTCAGTCCCCTGGCGTTGGTGGGTGGCTGGACAACATGCTTGTTACTCGTGCACGGCTGAGACAGAGGAATAAAACATTAGAAGAGAATGGCAAAACTGCTGGCAAGACAAACGGGACTGAAATGATCACTGGGACCAAGGGGGTCCAGAGCAACTCCCAGCCGGAGCAGTCACAGTCAGAAAATAACCTCAGTGCTTGTTGAAACATGAGCCACACGTGAGAGGGATGAGCCAGCGAGGACTGGCAGGAACAGGCATCCCTTGCACTGTGTCTCCATGGCCTCATTCACCACTGCTCACAGAGGAGCACAAGCCTGCTCCTTGCCATGAGCTGGAGGAGGAGGCACTGGAGGCAGAGGTGAGGAGCAGCCAGCCCCATGGGGTTTATCACTGGGTATGTGTCGCGCTTGTCACCTCTGACGTCAGCTCTATGCCTTGAAGATGTCCTTTGCCCAAGGAAAAGCTGCTTACAGGCTCCAGATGCAGGACAGTGAACGGCAGCGACCCTGGACTCGGGTGTGGGTGCACTGAAGGGACGGTGCACAGAGATGCCACCCCACGCTGTGATGCTGCTGGTAGTGCAGACCCTCAGCACTGAGCTGGGCCTGTCCCCACATCCTGGGGCTCCAGAGTTGCTGACCCAAACTTGGCAGATTTTGGATGAAAGCAGGCTCTTTTTAAAGGTGCTTCAGCCCCGCTCCCTACGTGTCATAGGGATGCCCACTGGGAACAGGGATACTGCTCACTTTCTCCCTACTGCAGCCCGGGAGCCCGTCCAGCGCCCACCGAACCGGGAGTGGGGTCCGTGGGAAGAGGACAGGCGTGGGGCTCGCTGGCAGCCCGACAGAGGCTGGCGGGGCAGGAGCCAGCCCAGCCGGAGAGCTGCTGCTTTTCACACCCCGTCAGCCTGATGAGCGGCCCCGCTCCCTCGGCGCCCAGCGCCTGCAAGGGTCAATTACAGCGATTACTTCAAGGAGTCAAACCGGCTGCCGGCAGCGCTGGGGAAAATCTTTGTTTCGCGTTTGGCTTTGTCAAAGGGAAGGAAAGAAATGCCTGGGCATGCGGCGGGGGTGGAAGAGCCTCTGCTGTACGAAGGCAAAAGTCAGAGGGTGGCCGGGTGTTTGCAGGGGAGGAGGCCGCGCCGGGGACAGCTGCCCTGCTCTGCCAGTGCCACTGAGCAGCACTTGGGGCTTGGGCAGCCTTCAGCACACTTGGTCACTCAGGAAGGGCCAATAAGCAGCCCAGTGATTGTGGAAAGAAGCAAACCAGTTAGTGGTGGAGACGGCCTTTAAAAGTGAACATGAAACCTTGGCAAATTAGAAGTAAAGTCACAATAAAAGGAATTTAAAAGTCTGGGGAAGAACTTGCTAAGGGTATTAAAACCTGAAAATAAACATATTTGCATAAGTGCCAGGGGCAGGAAACCAGCCAACAAGCTGGTGCAGGTTGTGGATGATGGCGGCATGAACAGAGCACCGAGGGAAGGCAAAGCCTCAGCACAAAAGCTGAGTGGTGGCTTGAAGATGCTCAGGCAGTGCCTGCGTCACCCTTCCTGCAGGGCTGTGCCAGGGGCCTGTCCCACAGAGGGGTCTGCTGGAGACACCTTCCAACAAAACGAGGGGCTACAGGTGGCACACATGTGGGACGAGGCAATGCCAGCCCAACTGGGGTTGGTGGTACCCAGCTGCTCCTGCCAGCCTGGGGCAGAGGGTGGGGGAGGAAACAGGAGCTGCAGCCAGAGGGGCTCAGGGGATCTCAGTTTGGGAGAACTCATCTATAACAGATCTGGGGCAATGCAGCACTTAGGGGAGACTCAACACCACCTGGCAGGAGGAAGCCATGCCTCACAAATCAGCCAGGTCACCAAGCGTGGGGAGCAGAGCAATGTGCCAGTCATGGAGCAGTGACACTTCCAAAATGGTTTTTTCGCCTTGGCACCTCTCCAAAAGACCCTGAATCCCCAATGGACTGAAGGGACAGTTGCCTTGCATAAGAAAACAACTGATTAAAAGACTTACAGATAGCAAAAGTAAAGCTGGCTGCTGAGTGGGAGCGCAGAGTATTAAACTTCTTGGTAAAATGGCAGATGAAATTCAGTATTGATGAAGGCAAAGCAACAACCCACAGAGAAGCAGCCCTCAATAGCCATGCAAAATGCTGACCCCTCTTCAGTGATGCTGCGAGAGAGCCAGGACAGGAAGCACGATATATGATTAGGGAAAGAAGAGAGGACAACTAAATACATCCTCTTTTGGAGTAGTATGTGCAGCATTTTTTTTTCTCAAAAAGGATATAAGGGGAATAAAGAAATATGAAGAAGGCCCTAGGGATGCTTGGGAGTAGAGTTTGGAGGCATGGTGAGGAAAGATCAGGAAAGATCAGATGTCATGGTCACATAAGCTTGGAAAAGCTGAAGGAAGGTCATAAAGGTTCCGGGAGTCAGAGTAGGAGGTGGAGGGAGAGCTGGCATCAAACAGGAACAGTGAAATCATGTTGAGAATATGTCCAAAACAAGGAGGAGGAAGCCTTTGCCTTCATCAGGCACTGCCCAGCTGTGAAACCCTCAGCCCCAGGCTGTGGTGGCAGCCAAAAGCACTAAGCAGGGAAAGCTGCACCCACTGATGTTGAGTCAGTCTGACACTTCAACTGTGGGTGAGACAGAGCTTACCCATACCTGAGCTCCTCTGCCCCCCCCAGTACCTGCCACCCTCACAGCAGGGCCTGCCTGGGGCTCCTGCTGCACTGCGAGCTGGCAATTCTTGGCCTGGGAAAAGGGTGAAGGAACCAGGATACCCAACCATAAGGCTGAGCTGAGCACACAGAGGCACTTTCTGAGATGCAAAGGGTCAGGCAGGAAGCTGTGCCCTGGTGCTTTGTTTTCCATGAGCCGCACTAGCTTTGAGCTGCCAGCTAGAAATGCTGCCCTGCCTGCCACTGCTCTCTCCACTGTGCAGCACCTTCACCCCTCCCTGACTTTTATGAGCAAGGATTGACCAAGATTTCCTCTGCCACATTGACAAATATCTTGAGTCAGGAAGAAAAAGAAGCTGAACCTGTCTCTGCATTGCACACTGGGGTGATGTCATAGGATCATACAATCAATGGTTTGGGTTGGAAGGAACCTTGAAGATCATCTAGTTCCAACTCCCCTGCCACAGGCAGGGATCTACCCACTAGACCAGGTTGCTCAAAGCCCCATCCAGCCTGACCTCGAGCATTTCCAGAGATAGGGAAGTGTTACGGCTGTCTGGGCAGCAGCTGCTGGGAGCACAGCCCGGTGCTCCTGCAAGGAGAAGGAGGCACTGGGGCAGCAGGACTCGTCTGTCAGGGCAACACCTGGGGTTTTTTTGTGCAAAGCCATTTGCTGCCTATCTGGCTGGCCAGCCCTGCTGTGAGCCTGGCAAGAGAGCTCAGCATCCTCCACAGCTCCACACCAAAATCCAGTCCCCCCAAGGTCCCTTCCGCCCGTAGTGAGCAGCCTGGCCAGCGCCCGTGCCCAGCACCCTGCCACCTGCCCCAGTGCTGCCATCCTGCACGCGAGGGCCGGGGGCAGGGGCTGGCCGCCGGCATCGCTCGCCCTCCAGGGCGCGGGCCTGGGGTGGGATTTGCGGAGATTATGCCGGAGGAATTACAAAGGAGCAGACTTTCCCACAGACGCTTCAATCGCTGCTCTGAGAAAGTGTGTGAGCTGAGGCAGGCCGCCTGCCTCACGGTGCTTTGGGGAGCGCACAGGAACAGCACACACGGTTTTTAATAATTAAGTAACTTTAATTGTCCTGGGAAAGCAGCGCTTGCCTTGGGGCACTCTGCGCAAACTCATAATTAATGTTACCAGGAGAGATTATGGGAAGGAGAACTGAGAAATGATTCACTTTTGCTTTTTAAGCCTCTCTGCGTTAAAGCTGTATTATCCCCTGGTTTAAAGCCTCATTTAGCTGTGAAGAAAGCCAGTGTGCTGGCGGGGGGAGGTGGGGGGAGGAAGGCAAAGCACCCTGACAAATTGCAAACAGCCGCGCCAGGCTCCACCACCAGCCCTGGCGGGATGGGAGCCGGCGGCCAGCACAGCTGGGAGCATCCCGGGTGTGCAGAGCAGCACCGTGGTGGAGAGCCCAGAGGAGTGAACAATGCTCATCACCAGCCCGGCCCGAGGCTGGCATGTGTGTGTAATTCCCACGTGCACCTTCTTGCTTGAGGGCTCCAAAGGCAGCTGCCAGCACAGGAGCTGCCAGACAGTACCGGGGCAAAGACTGGTCTCTCCCAGTACCCCCAGTCGTGCACCAGAGGGCTAAATCCTGGGAAGGCTGAATCTGGCAAAGTGAGAACTCCTCCTTGGAATCAGAGGGTGACAAGCCCTTTGTAAATCCGATTTATTCCAAGTGAATAAAATTGGCATTTAGCACCCTAAACCTGGCTACACTCCTCTGCCATAACCTGCTCCCAACCCTTCAGGGACCAGTGTTTTCCTGTGGCAGCACATCACCTGTCTTGGCAGTGCAGCAGGCAAGTGGTTCTCCAGGACATGCACGGCAAGGGCGGACAAAGTCCCTGTGTTGGGACATGCCTCGAGCAAGCTGAGCCCCCCAGAGCTCCTGGTGCTCCTCTCCAGGCAGCTGCCTGCCCCTGTGGGTCTGCTGAGCGGGGGGGATTCATTCAGCTCAGCAGCAATGCTGATGCTGAGCGCCAGCATGGCCTGAGCCCCACGGGGAGCCCAGTGGACAGGCACTGCCGGTGCAGCACAAAGATTTGGGCAGTGAGGGAGGGATGCAAATCCTTCCCGGGGTGTGCGGCGCCTGGGATCCGTGGTGCTTGCTGGCGTGTTTCACCCACTTTAAAACCAACAACCTATTGGACTGGAGAGCCTCTTTTCTTTCTTTTTTCCTTTTCTGTTTTTTTTTCCCTTCCGCCCAAAGCAAATCATTGGACTCACGCAGGACACAAGGTATTTTACTCTATAGAAATGCTTTTTTCAGGCAACTATGTCAAGAATGTTTTCATACTTTGGGCTGGATGGGAAAAAAAAGGGCTTAATCCCCTGAGATGGTTATTTCTCTGAAAACAGACATGCAAATGCTGGACTTGTCAAACCTTAAAATGTTTTCTTTATTCAGGGAATTACTGCCTGCCTGCTGAGCCCGGGTAATGCTGACAGGCTAAGCCCGGGGCCTTGGCAGCAGAGCATGCAGAGTGTGGGAAAGGGCGGCTGAGGCACGCGCCAGATAAGATCATACAATAAATGATACAGCCCTCCGGAGCACACGGCCACTTTCATATGCAAACAGGCCTCCCTGTGCACACACACACACACACACACACACAGAGGCACTGCCCGGGCAGGAGGCAGCACCTTGCTGCACGCCCAGGCAGACGCACCTGCACACGCATGCACACGGCTGCAGGGCTGGCAGGATGCAGGGGAATGCAAGGGGATGCAGGACAGGTTTTGCTCAGCTCAGTGAA
Organism: Ifrita kowaldi; assembly: GCA_013398055.1. Taxonomy (NCBI): domain Eukaryota; kingdom Metazoa; phylum Chordata; class Aves; order Passeriformes; family Cinclosomatidae; genus Ifrita; species Ifrita kowaldi. Next base: position 16,990 of record VZRS01009825.1, read on the forward strand.
CATCCCAAGTGCTGGAGGAGGGGAGATCTTCCCAGTGAGCCATGGTCTGGCCAGGCACATTCCCCGATCGTCCTGTCATGCCTCAGTGGCTTCATTTTGGTGCTGCTGGTGACCACGTTCTTGCTGCATCTGGGGCATGGTGGCTTGCACACCCTACCGGAGCCCTGTGAGGAAAGGAAAATCATTGTCTATTAACTTGGCTGGTTCTTTCTTCCACCTGTGGGATAAAACCTGGAAATGGGACTCAAACGGCGCAGAAGATGACGAAGATGATCCAAAATGCACAGGACTTCTAGTTGCATTCTTTTAGCTGTTGTGTTGTTTTGTACCCAAGTGAGGCTTTTTGGTACACGTGCCCAGGTCTGGGCAAAGCAGCCACATATTTTGCCCTCTGACAGGGATTCATTTCTAAAGAGAAGCAAAGAGCACGACCCCACTGATGGGAGCAGCAGGACTGATGGTGCCGTGCTCCTGCTGCCCATGGAGGCAGCGCCAGCCTCCCCCCCAGGCATCCACAGAGCCCTCACTTGGGCCATTTTTGCTTTCTTTGCAGTGTGCAAACCTGATTCAGCCGGGAGACAGCTGGCGTGAGCCTCCCTCAAGCTCAAAGTGTGGCACCTGCACATTTATTTTAATGACGTGGTGCCTGGCAATCCGCAGCTGGCAGCGGAGAGCCACCGTCATGGGTCACAGTGCTGGTGGGTCACACAGCCAGCCACAGCTAATGACCCATGTGCCGAGGTGGGAACAATGGCTCTGAGCTACTGAGAGTGCAGCGAAAGCCACCGTGGGAGGGAGCTGCCACGGCAGCAGCAGCATTTGGAGCCAAAACGGGCTCCCTCGGGGAGTCAAGTGCCACCCCAGAGCAGTGCTGGCACCAGCCCAGGCCCCCATGGGCTGTCGATGGCCACGGTCACCCTTTCCTGTCCCGTCATGGCAGCATGTCCTGCTCTGTGCATCACTAAATTAATCTCAGCACAGCTCCTCCTAACCCAAGCTTAGCTTTTGACAAGGTTACAGTTGTATTTTTAGGGCATGAAGGAGCCTGAGTGTGGGGGCAGAAGGCTGCTGAGCACACGAGGGGTGGCAAAATAGGTGGCCGGTGATGGATGGCTGCCCTGTACTCCTCCAGAGCCCTGCACACTCACAAATCACAGCTCCTCACTCCTCGCTGCTCTCAAGGTAGCTGGGGAAGGGGGAGAGCCACGGTGGGGGGGTCCTGGCGTCTTACTCCCAGCTTAATACGGTGCATTCACACAGATAATCTGTCAAGGAAAAAATGAGCCAACAAGCTATCTATTCTTGTCTGCGCTATTTTCCCATGTCAGAAACAGGCTGGGCTGAAAAATGTAGGTTTCCCCTTTCATCTTGCCTTTCAGAGCCCCTGAACAAGATGCCTTTCTTTGCCAGCACTCGCCGAGGAGATTTTGCTTCGAAGAGCAGAAAAAGGGGCTTTCTTTTTCTTTTTCTTTTTTTTTTTTTTAANTTTTTTTTTTAATATCTGTGCCCAGGCTGTGCCAGTGGCAGGCATGTAGAGTAGCTTTTATTTTCCTTGGGAAGGGAGGGTGCCGTGCTGATCTCCTCCTTGAGCTCCCACTGCTGTTACTGTTTCCACCAAGCTGAATGAGGGGTGACAACAAATATTTCCCTTCCACATTTTATTTTTAACATGAAAAGAACTGTCTGGGAAGGCAAAAATAACATTTCCCCAGGTGGGAGGCCCCAGCGAGTGTGAGACAAGTGATGAAATAGTGCTGCATCCTCCCCTCAGCTGTGTGATGCCAACACATCAGTGCTGGACACTCAGCAACACCCATCCTTTCACGAGTGCCATCGCCCTGCCGTGCCTCTCCCCTCCATACCCACTCCCCATCCCAGCTGGCTCCAGCAGGGATGCATGTCCCTGCTAGCCAGGCATGCTGTGGTGGAGCCTCCTCTCCCCCCTGTCCATGGGGCGGCAGGGAGCACGAGAGGCAGGCAGAGGATCTGCACACCTCAAGTTTACAAGGCAGTGGCAATCCTTGCCGTCCTCTGTCTGGGCTTCTTGGGCTCACATGCCCTTTTTATACAGTTGCTTCGGTCTAATAAAAGCAAGAAATGTGTTTTTATAGGCTTTGTGGTCTGTCTTTCATTAATCACATTTTTTTGCATTCTTGCTGGTTTGTTCTACTTCAGTGACTGGCGGTGGCCACCAGCTCTCCAACCGTGTGGCCTGTTCTGCTGGTGCTGGGCTGTGTTTGCTGATTTATGGATTTATGGAAGTGGTTTTCAAAAAATAATATTTGAAATGGCCAGGTAACAGCCAAGTGCAGGGAGAGGACATAGCAGCAGCACTTGTAGAGCAGTGATCCAGCTGTCTGGTTTCCTGTAAAAGCAAATACTTGAAAGGGTCTTAGACTGTTCTGCTTCCTTCACAATTCTGAGAATATTTTGAGAATTTTGAAAATTGTGGTCTTCTTTGCTATGGCTTCCCTGACCTGGGGATCACACATGGCAAGCAAATAAACCCTTTCTGAGACCAAATTCGTGGTGCCATTGAAGCCTACATTTTTAATTGTTTTTGTATGTATCCTTTTGAAAGAAGAGGTGGATGCTCTTCCCTCCTCCCAGTGCAGAAAAATGCAAAGTCAGGCTCTATCCCCAACACTTGGAGAAGCCTGTCCACTCCAAATATCAGTGCTAGAGACTTGGTCCTTACAGCCAACTGTGACACACGGTCTTGCTCAACTTCTTTTCCCCTCAGCTTTTCCTGTGTGAAGATGAGCACAAAGAGGAGACAAAGCTCTGACAGCAAATGCTTCTTCCCTGGAGGATGTCTAAGCAGCCTCCAGTCACGTGTTTGGTTCCTGTCACCCGTAATGAGGACAGGTGAAGAAACTCCTGCAGGGAATGCTGCAGAAGACGCCCAAAAGCTCGGGCTGCCATGAGCTGCAACACCAGTGCCTGCCGAGCCTCGCTGGTGTCCGAGTGCAGGGCCAGCACCCACACCCACCAGAGAGCTGTCGGAAGAGCTGCAGGGCCAGGGATGTGCTTCTCTGCCAAAATGTTTCTAAGGCAGGGCTGCTGGAAGAAACCGCAGGGAAATAGGGATCAGACAGAGGAGGCAGCTAATTGGGAGGAGCAAAAATACATAGGTAAGATAAAAGAGAATGTTTGCATTGTCTGGAATCCCCAGGCCATCCCAGATTTGCATCCAGCTGTTTGGTGAAAAGCCCTTTCCAGCCTTTGAGAAGGTCATGGTTAGTCTGGAATCAAACAAAACGAGCAAGCGAAGGCAAGAGGCAGGGAGGAAGGCATGAAACCAGCTCCTTTGACTTTTGGGAGGACTGGGAAACTTGTAAATGCAATTGCTTGTGGTGTAGCGCTCAGATTGCCACAGCTTTTGCATGACAGTACCGAGACCCCACCTAAGGCTGGAGCTGCTCCAGGCTCTAGAGAGAAGAACCCATGGCCTGAATACACAAAACAGGAGTGGAAACAGGCAAGAGATGACTTTCCCACAGGCAGAGTGGGGCAGAGCTGGAGCTGCCATCGCCCCAGTTAAGGCCACGGCCACCAGCTGCCTTACCCTGGGGGCAGGCTCAGGGCTCAGCTATGTAAACTTGTGGGGACCTGGGCAAGAGCTGGATGAGCCCAAGGAATTTTTGGGAGCTCAGTGTGCCATGTCAGTGGGAGCCTGGCAGGGCTTTGAGACATGACAGTAGGGCAGAGACATCTGGGTAGCGTGGTGTCATACCAGCTCACTCAAGTCCTTGTCCTTGCTGCCAAGCAGAGTACCTTGGGATGTGGAACTCTGTAGTCCTTCTTAAACCTCAGCCTGGGAGTCTCCCCCAGGACAGAGGAAGGGGGTGGCAGACAAAGGCAAGGTCATCCTCAGCCTCTTCCTTCCTCCCACCAAGCTGGGCAGTGGTGGAATGCAGCAGGAACCAGGATGTGCCTGTCCTTGCTTTGGGCTCCCAAAGAAAAGGGACCGAAGCCACAGGTGCTCCATGGGAATGAGCATTGCAGCCTCTGCAGGGTTGGGAAACTGATGTTATCACAAGGGAGGGTTCACCCCAGCAGGGAGGTGAGGAGCAGCCCCCCAGCCCAGCCCCACAGCCACTGCCCCAGGCCCTCTGCCAGCTCTGCGGGATGGAGGCCCCGGCGGGGCGGGCTGGGAACCACCGGGACTGCTCCAGCAATGGGGCCAGTGCCGGTGTCAGCACACTGTGAATCACCAGCCCCGGCACGCAGCTGGGTCCTTCACCTGGCAGGGGCTGGGTACACCCGGCTGCACCTCTCACTTCCTCACACAGGGGCTTTTCCCTGAGCTAAGGCAGGGGCTGTAACAGTCTCCTGGCTGCAAGGCAGGGCTGGGAGCAACTGGACTGCTGAAACCCTGGGAGATACTTGCCTGGGCCTCCTGGGAACCTGCAAAGTGTTTCTATGGGCTTGGAAGCTCAGAGCCCCAGCCTTCCCCCATATGTGGAATGAGGTTCTGAGGTCAGCACAAATTCAGAAAAAATACCCAGTGCATGTGAATAAAAGCTTATGTGAGGGAAAACATTGCCTGCAAAGAGGGCCCAGACCCTGGGCAGCAGCTCCTTCACTGCCATCCCAGGGAGCGTGTGGGAAGACCCTTCCTTTCCTGCACCAGGATCTCATTTGACACCTCTCTGGGTCCTCTGTCAGGCTGCCCCAGCACCCACTGGTGCACTGGGATACTGCCAATCCTCCGCACTCCCTGCCTGGCTCCCTGGGCAAGCTGGCCAGCTTGCCTGGGAAGTGAGGCTGCTGTTTGGCAGGAGCAGCTGTGCTGCTCTCCAGGCTGCAGAGCCTCCCCCAAGCACCAACACGGGCCCCATGCACACCCCACCTGTGCTCGGGGGAACGCCGAGGGACACGAGGGGTGCTGGGGCAGTGTGGGCAGATGCCGGTGCCGCGGGCAGGGAGCGTGGGCTGCTGGGCACCGCGCCGCAGGCTGGACAGAGCCAGGCAGACAAAGGGGAGCCAAACCCCCAGGGAAGGCTTGGATCAGAGCCTGTCCCAGAGTGTTGTGTGTCCCGCACAAAGCTCCCAGGCTGGCTCTGCCCCCTCCGCTGCCTTCTCCCTCTGCGGGCAGGGCTGGTGCCAACGTCGGAACCTGCTAATCAGTAGCTACAGCAGCCGCAGCCTCCCTCAAGCCTCCCAGCCTCCCTTCCCTCCCTCCCGCCTTGACTGCCGGCCAAGCGCGGCCGAGCCTGCCGGCGCAGGAATGTGTGAGAGCCATGTGTCACTTCTCCAGACTGTGGGAAAGTGCTGCTCCAGTGAACTCACAGCAGCTGCCCTGCCCCAGCCCCAGCCCCGGCTCTGGCCCCGGAACAGGAGCTGGGCTGGCCGCCCTGGGACGCCGGTGCACTCCCGCTCCGCTCCCCTCAGCGTGGGTCCCCGGCCAGCCCCCAGCCCTGCGGGTGACAAAGAACATCTGAGCCCCCAGCGCCTGCCACAGCCACCGCGGGTGGTGAAGGAAGGGCTGCTGACCTGGTTTTCCTTTAGAAACAGTTGTTTCCCTGCACTTTTATGTTGGCTTTTTTTTTTTTTTNTTTGTTTTTTTTTTTTTTTTTTCCTAGATGAAGGGTGTGGGGTGCTGAGAACAGGAGCAGCCACTCGGGGAGCCAGGAGCTGCCCCCATGCCGTGCTCTCACCACCTGGCACTTGTACAAAACTCTGTGTCTTCAAAGCCCTGGGCAGACAATGGCCCCTTTCAGGCTGCGTGGTGCCTGCAGCCGGCCAGAGCCCTGGCCATGGTCAGCCTGCCTGGTGTGGGCTCGGCCCTGGCTCCAGCACTGGACATCCCTGCCCACATCTATGAGAGAAGGCAGACAATGCTGGGTGCTGGGGCGGGGGGGGATGCTCCCGAACCCACATTCCAGTTGCTGGGGGAGCAGCCAGCCCCTTTCCTTTTCTCTAGCGTCCTTCTTGCCCACAGCCCCTTCGGGTGTTGCAGTGGCCATCAGCGCGGCATCTCCTGGACGAGCTTGGTGCTGGAGCCTCAGCATGGCCCTCAGCTCTGTGTGGAGGGATTGGCTGCTTCGCTGTGGGAGCCCCCACGCCCGGCAGCTCTAAACTCACACAAAAGCAAGACCTAGCTGAATAGAGGGTGGGGAACAGCCTGTCCCCTTTTTCCCCCCAGCCCCCTGCCAGCGGATTAATTGCCGACCCAGGGAGTAGGAGAGGCGCGCTGGGGCTTGGCAGGAGGGCAGCAATGCAAAGCACTGAAGCAGTGTGTTCAATGGTTGGCTGGTGCCTCTGTGCCTGCTGCCAGCCCTCCCCAGCTTCCTCCTTGCCGTGCTGGCCCAGCCGACCAGGCTCTGCAGACAAGCACCTATTTCTGCCCTCATTTTCATCTCCTTCTCCTAAGCCTGCCATGGGCTCTCATTAAAGCTGCTTGCTGGGGACTCATTAACTTGGCAGGCTCAGTGAACCTGGATCAATTAAAATAAAGCTCCTTAGCTTCTCTACCCTCTGCTTTTCTGCAGTGTTGCCCCGCTCTCCTACTCCTGTCGACATCCCAAACCAGATAGAACAAGGACAACAGCCCCTGACCTGCAGCGTGTCCTGGAGGTGTGCTGTCAGTCCCAGGTCCATCTGTGCCATAGCTCCTGGCCCACATTAGCACCAGTGACTCTTGGGGAGCACGCTTGGTGAGAACCTCTTCCACAGGAAGCCACAGCTCCCATTAGGGTGGCCGAGGTGCTTGTAATGGCATAAGCAGGGTAGGATGGCTGCACTCCGCAATTGTGCTATCGACAATATGCCCTTTGCCCCTGCCAGCACAGCTGCCTGCAGTGCTCCTTGATGGGTCCAGTGCTGACCTTCTGCCTGCAGACCCCAAAACATCTCCCACCTGGTCCTCCTAAAGTAAGAGTGATGCTCAGGAGCAGAGCCAGCTCCCCAGGCTCCATGGTGCCCAGGATATGTTGGTTAGCCAACAGCCATGCTCAGATTCACCTGAGGCCTGATTCCACAGCTCTTGATGTATTTTCTCAAATGTTAAGATGGGTCCATTGTCAGTGATAACTTTAAGGAGTGAGAAGAGAGGTAGACTTGCTCCCTTTTTACCAAAAAAATTACCTGGATGCTCTGCAGCCAGTGGAGGGCTGGAATATCCCTGATACTGCCTTACTATTGATTTCTTAATGACTCCAGTTAGCACGTTGTGCACCTTTTGCTATTTCAGAAACTTTTGGAGAGCAATGCTGACTTATCTGGTCAGAGCTACACAAATTCAGAGGGACAGGCAGAAGCAGATCTCAGGCTTTCACCCCCTTCTAAATCTGTTGTCCAAACCCAAACAAACCAAAGCTCCAATAAAATTAGCTTGGAGTCTTTCCTGGGTTGCATCCGTGCAGGCTGGGAATCTGCTGCTGCCAGACAGACAAGGATATTAGCGGGTACAGAATGAGGCCAGGGGGTGTTAGAAACCATGGGCCAAGCCAAACACTGGATGCAAATGCTCCCAGGCTCTGGGAAAACCCTGACCCAGGCACTGACTGGACAGCATGGCTGGGGCTTATCTTTGCAAATCGAGGACAGCAGCATGGCCTCTCTGGCCCTCAACTGTAGATGAGCTCCAGCACAGTGAGAAAATCTGGGGCTCCAGCATCTTACTGGCACCTTTTTCACTGCCTGGCCACAACTGTGATGGCTCACATCCTTTCTCACTGCAAGGGCAACGTCTGATGTGTCACCTGCTACAGAGCCAGGCTGTGTCCACCCTGGGAGCAGAGGCAGATCCTGGTTGCAAGATTGTGCCTGCTGCTCCCCTACTTGAATGCAAGTATCCCCACACGGCCTCTCAAGTGGAGAAAATATTTGCTGTCGGCATTAGGGTTTAGCCCTAAAGTCCTTTCTTGAAAGCCCTTGACTTGGGACAACTTACATGAGGAGGAACTGTGCTTGGAAGCTCAGGGTCATCATCTTCTCCTTGCCAGAACCGAGCAAGAAAAGCAAACAGCTCCTGCAGCCCTTCTCTGGTTTGGGTTTTGTTACACTTTCCAAATGTATCAGTCAGATATTCATGAAGGATCAGCCAAATTTTTCCAAGGCTTACAAGCTCGGTTCCAAATGAGCCTTGGCCTTACTGACGCTCCACAGAGGTCTGATTACGCTGGCAGGAGGAAGAAACATGGAGTGTGAGGTTTAATGAGCGCTGTGCTGTGGCAGCTCATCATCTCTGCAGTGCTGGTCCAGATCCTTTTTAAAGGCAGACTGGGCTGCTCTGCCCATCCCCAGTGAGTCACTGGAGCATGGATCATGTACATAAGTGCTAATGACCGTGTTTATGTCCCGGGTGTATTTGCTAGGCAACATTTGACTCTCATATGATACAAAGGTGGGCAGAGCGAATTACCTTGCTTAAACCTCTCCTGTGTTCATGGAGGTGCCCAGCAGCACCCAGGATCACCAATGCACCATCAGTGACCAGCTCTGCCTGGCCCAGCCGGGCAGACCCATCCCACAGGAAAGGCACTGGCTGTGTCCTTGTGCCTGCTGAAAGCAGCCTGCAGTGTCAGCTGAATGCTCAGAAATTAGGGGCAAGAAGCATGCAGATGATGGGTAGTTTTTCTGATTCATAACTCAGGAGTTTCAGGGTGCTAGAGGTTGTTGGGCGCTCTAAAGATGGATTAACTGCTTTCCAAAATTTCTTCTCAGGGGACATCTGAGTGCTTTCTTAGCAGTAACACCCATCCCCTACTAGTGGACTAAGAAATGGTGCGCTGTCCATGCGAGGGCTGAGCTACAGCACAGATATATGATGGAGCTGCTGGCTGCCCCACTCCCACTGCTCTCCAGTGTCCCCTGGCTGGCTTTTGCACAGCACTGGTGCAGTGTGTGAGGAGTCCTACAGCTGTCTGCATCACCCAGTGCTGGGGTGATTGCCTGGATGCTCCTGGACACTCCTCTGTGTATGGGGCCAGGGGTCCCCCATTGCTGCCAGAGGTGCCACCGTGCAGACTGACCCTGCTGCTGAAGGCACAACTACAGCAGCACAGAGCACATCCCCACAGCTCCCTCCCTTCCAGCCAGCTGGGAGGCAGCAGGTCTGGCAAGCAGGGCAACAAAAATACCGTCAGGGGATTGCCAGCAGGCCGAGGGGTCCAATAGCTTCCCCTCTGCTCTGACCTTAGCTGCTGAGCACTCGAGGGGCTCGTCGGGATAACGTTTCTCCTCACTGCTGATCCCTGCTTAGCGGGCACATTGCTGGGATGGCAGAGCCACCCTGACCTCTCAACACCCAAGGCAGCCCACGGCTCAAATTCAGGGCACCTGCTGCCATAAGGCAGCTCAGGAAACCTGGCCAAGGGGCTGTCGCACTTTGAGCCCCCAGCAGTGGGCCCAAACTCTCTGACAGCAGATCCTGCACTGCCATGTGCAGCATATGGAGTACAAGGGGTGGAAAGCAGGACAGCAGGTCCCACAGCCCCTTGGCTACCCTGAGCTTGCAAAAACCAGGAGCCCAGTGAGGCACCCATGGGTGCTCGGTAGGGTATGGGGATCCTGCACATGGGACAGAGGTGTCATCCTGCCCTGAACTCCTATGCTGGGTTGCTGTCTCCAAGGGGCAGGCATTGTCCCCACACCGGAGGAAAGGGACTGTCGTCATCCTCCAGCCCCACAGGTTTCCCCGGTGTCAGCGCTGTGACACTGGGAGCCGCCTGTCACCACTGGCCCTGTGAGAGGTCTGGGGGTCGCCATCACTCTCCCACCATGACAAGGGAAGAGCAGGATGCTTTGACAAGAACCCAACATTGCCAAGTCCTGGGAGCTCTTGCTGCTTTGGAAAAGAAGGGACTTTAGCTGAACTGATGAAAAAAGAAGCATTTTAGCCAGAAGTTTTGATTTTTAAAGTATTTCCAACTCCAGTTTCTAATTTAAATTCAAAAGGAAAAAGCCCTCAAAATGCTATCTTTAAAAAGAAATCTGGTTTTATTCAAATTCTGGTGTGATGAAAATCAAAAACTCTTTTTGTGCTTGAAATCCTTACCCTAAAAACAAATGCTTTCTGTAACAACTACATTTTTAATAGCAAAAAAATTTAAACCAAAACTAGTTCTTTGATGCTAAACTTTTGTTTTGGTCAGTCTTTGGTCCTATATTTAATCTGAGTCCATCCAGGATTGGAGAAAACTTCAACGGTGAGAATGACAGCAAGCACAGGAACGGGGTGTGGAAGGAAAGCCAGGACAGCTGAGCTAGAGCTTGGCTACCTTCAATCAGATACCTCCAGGGGAAGGCAGGGGAGGAGGAAGACTTTAATAATTAGTCCTGGGCTCTCCGGAGCATTTCCAGTTTGCAAATTACCAGTGCTTTATTAGGCTCTAATTCAATCCGCTCCGGGACATTGCTTGCAAAAGCCTTTTTGAAGAAGAGGTGTGGGAAGCGCCCCAGCGTGGGGCTCATGCATGGCCTGTGGTGACACACCCTGGATGGTGCCTGCCCTGGCTGGGTTCCACCCCCGTTCCCCATCCTTTGCAGGAGAGCAAAATGTGACCCCAGGCTTGCTGGAGATCCCTGACTGCATTAAGTGCCCTTGTGGCATGATAAATCCCACTGCCACGCCAAGGTGCGTACTTGTTAGTGTGTTTATAGGATTAGGTTTGCTGGAAATCGGGGTCTTTTGGGCAGCCTCGGCAGTGATGTCTGGATGAGGGGCGGGGGAACCTGCTCTGTGCTGGGAGAGGGAAGAGGCTGAAAGGACAGTGAAGCCCCAAGTGCCATCAGAGCTGCCCGTGCTCACAGCCCAGCCCAGCACCAGCTCAGCAGCCCAGGCGGCCCCTCCCTGCTCCCCGCGGGATAACCCAAAAGCCTCCCAGGCTCCCTTCCCAAGACCCTCTGAGTGGAATAGTTTTCCAGCGCTGTTGGTCTGGGATCACATCCATCCCCCGCAGGGAGGTATGGCTTGCACAGACACACATGCACACACAGCTTGCAGCCCTGTGCCAGTGGGGTCCACAGCATCCCAGCCTCCCAAAAACTGCCTCCTTCCTCTAGCAGCTGAAAAAGTAGTCCCTTACTAAAACACGGCTAGTCTAATTTTTGGGTGAGAGCCCACGAGATGGGCAGAGTTTGACTCAAAACCACCCATGAAAAGTGTGTGGTTGGACATTGCCACCCCCAGAGATGCTTTTTTCCTGTAAGTGTGACCCCTTGGTATAAAACGGGATTATTTTCATCAAAGGAGAAAAGAAACTTTGCAAGATCCTACAGGTGGACTAATAAAAAGTGCAAGACTGAAAGCCCCTGCCCCTAAACCCTAAAAAAGGGTTAGCCTTGGCTCTTTTCCCCCCACTCATGGCAGAGAGCTCTTGTGCCTTCTGAGTTCACTTCTGAGGATGAAACGCTCTGGCAAACAGGGTGAAAGGAGAGGGTGGAGAAGAGGGAATGAAGAGGATGAATGGGAGGGATCCAGCCCTGTTCTTATCTGATTGCTGCTGAGTGAGGCATGATGAATTCCCCAGCAACAGGTCTGTTTTGTCAGAAGGCCTCTTATCAGATGGCACAAGCCCAGTGGTCTGGCCATGGCCATTAATCACCCATCAGCAGCTCTCCTCCAAAGAGAAAAGTTTTCCCCCTCCTTTTCCCTGTTGGCCCCAAGCCCTGCTCCCATAAGCTGCAGGAAGAAACTTCCACCCAGCCAAAGCCCCCCTCCCCCCGAGGGGCGCAGGAGATGGCCCCATGATGGGGATGGTGGAGACCCCACACCCTTCAGATAAGGGAATGGAAGTGGGTGTGAGGTGTGGGAGAGCAAACCACCCCAGTCCCACGACCCCTCTTCCCCTCTGTGTTGAGTGCCCGGGACACAGTGGCACGGACATACCCCCAGGATCAGCTGGTGTCCATCCCTGGGAACATCCCTGGGCCGGAATAGCAGGGTGATGGGGTGATGGGGCAACCCAGACTTACTGACAGCCCCCCTTGTCTCACCTCTGCCACCGCAGCCAAAGCTGCAGAGCCTCTGGCACAGCATCACTCACACCAGGAGCTCTGGGGAGCAGGCTTGGTGACCAGTTTGGCTCCCACACCAAACCAGGGGCCCTGGCACCCCCCTCGCCTGTGCTCCCTAATCCCCAGCCTGCTGCTCCGTCCTCCCTGCACAGCAGCTGCCGGCTGCCTGGAGCTGCACGGGGCTCCCAGCTCGCTCTGTTTTCTCACGGTGCTTGTCTGCAGCTGGTGGCCGGTGACAGGCTCTGCGAGTTGAGCTCTGGGAAGCCCGTTTTTATTTTATACCCTGTCTTTCCTTGTCTTTCCTGGGTTAGCTGGGACTCAGGAGTAGAGATTACCCCAACCTCGGGGTGATGGGGGAACAGGAGCAGCCATGAGAAGCAACTTTAATGCAAAGCAATTTGTCAGAGCAAAGGGAGAAGATACAAATGTGCATGTGTGTCATCTTGTAATGCACGTGGGCATATCAGAGCCCCAACATCAGGGTGGCCCCAAAAGGTGGGAGGATGCCTCATGATCAAAGATATCCCTCAGCCTGTGTGACAACCCCTTGCAGCACCTGGACTGTGCACAGCCCCGGACCCCATGGGGACATCAGTGGGCTGCAACCCTGCAGGGCTGCAAACTGCTCCAGCAGTGAGACTGTCCCCACGTGTCACCCCAACAGCACACTGGAGGGAAATGCTGGATACCAGCTCAAACGTGGACACACATCAAATCCAGGCAGTGGTAACCAGTGTCTCTGAGGCATCCAGGAATGAGAGTGGTGAGGGAGGTCAGGGGAGAGGGAAGAGGGGGATGCTCAGTCCCATCTGGCCGCTCAGCCATACCAAGAGTGACCGGAGTACAGCTTTTCAAAGCTGGAGGAGTCACCGATCCACTGAGACACCCTCATGCAGTGTTCAGCTGCCCCTGAAAAACCTTTTGGAGGCTTGGAGCATGCAAAGGTGAAGTTGCATGAAGGAGGCAGATGGGGCTGTTCTTGGGGTCACGCTGCCTGGAAGCAGAGCAGGATCGTTCCTGTTCCAGTGCTCTGCAGGATGCAACTGGAGTGAGACATCTGCCCCTGGCTGCAGTGGGACTGAAGGCTGGAAAATTTCAGTCAGGAGGAGAAAGGAGGGGTCAGTGTCAGGAGCTGTCTGCGGTGGGTTGGTGTTCTCTTACCTCCCTCCACAGCCACGCCAGGGCTGCCGGAGGAGCTGTCTGCGTGCTTTGGGTCTGGTGCCATCAGCATAAAGGTGACATTTGTCCCTTGGTCACACTTTCCCCATGCCCAGATGGTGCAAAGTCCTCGCTGTCCCTGTGTCAGCTGAGGCACAGAACAGGGATGCCAACTTGGCAGCTGACACCGAAGCCAGACGTGAGGGGGTGCAGGCAGGGGGTTGCCATGTGTGGCTCCTGCTTCAGGGAGCTGAGCACATTCACCCTCCCTGGGAGATTTTAAAACTCGCTGTCTTTTTTCACAAAGGGGCCAAACAAAGTTGTTCTGTCCCCTGACACTCATTTTTCTGCACTTTTTTCTGTGAGACCTCACATGGGACTGCTGCAGCAGTGGGCCACTGTGGAATGGGATTTTTTGTCACGCTTAATGGGGGGGGGTTACTGCCAGAAAATTCAGCCTGGAAAAGCAACAGTCTTCAACCCAAGGGTTGACTGAAGGTGAGGTTCATCACTGCATGGTGGCAATCTGTTTGCTCAGCTCCTGGAGCATCCTGGGTTGTGCCAGTGAGGCCAGCACTGGGCCCCACTGTGCCATGCCAACTTGATGTCACCGGAAGGAAAAATAGCCCTGAACGAGAGCTCATGGCTGTGAGTAATGGAAAGCAGTTTTCTCTTGTAATGCCTGGCCATAAAATGTGAGATAGATGTAAAAGTTATAAATACATCACAGAGCAAATAATTACAGCACGGCACTCACTCCGTGCTTCAGGAGAGCTGCTGACCTCCCCGGGCACCGCCCAGCCCTGGGGAGATGAGCCAAGAACAACCTGAGGATGGGGACATAAATGTGTGCAACCTCCCTTTGCTGGCAGGTGTTTATCTGCTGCCTCCGGCAGTTTGGGTGGGTGCTGGTGCTTGCAGGGGATCTCAGAGCTGCCACTGCTGAGTCTCACGGTGAGATATCTGAGCGTGGCTGTGCTGAAGGACGGTGTGTGCTCCATGGTGTGATTAGCCAGGTGAGAGCCAAGGGCAGACACATGCCCCGCTGCGCTGACCATGGGAGGCAGCAGCCCGTAAGGTTTTAGGGGGAGTATGTTCTGATGGCAGGGAATTTCTCAACACGTGGGAGGAGCAGCCTCCTCTCAGCTGTACAGCAGAGCACCGTGGATGGGGTTGTTCATGTACCTCACAGTGAACATGCATTGAAGGAGGAACAGGAAGAGTCCAGATGGTCTCCATCCTAGCCACCACTACACAAATGACACTGGCACAAGGACTTAGGGGGCTCAGCATCCCCTCAGTACTGAACTGATGGATGCAGCGTTCCCAAAGCAAGTGCCTGTGGGTGCTGAGGAGGAGCAGCCAGAGCACGGTCCTGCCGAGGACCAGCACTGTCAGAGTGGCTGGATAAACTGCCCTCAGTGCCAAGAAATTACCCACCAATTGCTTGCCATTGTGGTGGGATGCCAGAAATTTCCCATATATATATATATACACACACACACACACACTCTCTCTCTCATACATCTATACATGGCTGTAACAGTTGAAGCAGACCCCAAACCCTTATAGAACATTCCTGAGAAACCTCTCGCTTCTGCAGCGCCAAGACTTCAGGGCATGGTCTCAGAGCTCCAAAGGTACGACTCAAGGGTGAAACATAAGCCTAGCATGGAATTCCTGCAGGAGGGTTTCGCAGAAGGGCAAGATGCAGAGGAGAAGGAGGGCTCAGAGGAACAGGTGCAGGCGGTCTTGCAATGCTTCCCTCTGTCTACAAATACACCAGTGGAAATAGTGAGAGGAGCAGAGAGCAATGATGCAATAAATCTTTTAAAAGAAACAATAAGAGCAGGACAGCTGGCATAAAAAGGAGCATGTTCCCCTGGCTACCAGTGGCTTTAGGAATGAAAAAAGTGGAGTGAGTGAGGGACAACATCGTGGCAGGGTAAAAGCAATGATCCCAGAGAAATTTAAATCCTGGGATCCTGAGAAAGATTCCCGGGAAAACTGAGTGCTTTTCGAAAGACTTGGAGGAGAGTTAGTCTCTGTCCAGAACACCATATGAGGAAAAGAAATGCCAGAGATTGTGGTGCTTAAGCTAAATACTGAAGGAAGACTAGCAAAGAATATGTGAAATTTTGGGTGTACCAAGGCGGGATGGGAGGAGAGGGTGCTGAGTGAACAAGTGTGGAGGAAAACTACCCATCTGAGATCATCTGTGTGCTTTGCAAATTGGTGTTTCTTCCCAAAACTCATGGGGTTTATGCCTAACTTTCAGTCCCCAGCACCTTAGTCAGAGAAGCATCACTCTAATACCCAGCTCCAGCCTTGGCTCACTGGTGTCTTGGGCTGAGTGTTCATTTCATAATAATCTGTTTCCTTCTCTGTCCAGCCATGAATTTGTTACTATTTTATTTCCTTGCCTTGGTCTGGTATTGCCAGAGACTCTAACACAGGCTCCTGTGCTTCCCCTGAGTCTCCCCTTCTCCTATTCACAGCCCCTTTCCAACATGAAATGAGAAGCAGCTTCCCCCAGGGCTGCCCCTGTGTATGCCTCCAGTTTGTTCTCTTGGCTACATTTCTGTTGAGGAACATGCTGGAATGCTAAAGCTGTGGTAATGAGTAACACACTTCTTCAATGGGACGAAGCTTTCTGAATGCACTGTGCTTTACAGCTACCATAAATAATGAAATCAGTATTTGTAAACTATACTTTAAGGAATCCATTCTTTTCCCAAGATTTCAAAAGCGTGTCATTTTCCATATTGAGAAGTTTGCCAGTTCATCTATTTTTAGAAATTCTCACTCTACTGATGTGGTCAAGACAGTCCTTAAACAGAAAAAGGGTGGCTGCACGCCTCGAAGGTATAAACAGCCAGACATGTGATGGGAAATGCTTCAGAGGTGAGCCCTGCAGACTCCTAGACATCAAAGTTGTTGGGTGGTGAAACTGCAGGGACAGATCAGTGTGCGGGCTGGAGAAACAGGCACTGAAAAACATCTTAGAAGTTACTTTTCTTGGAGACATGAAGAGTCCTTAAAATAGTCTCACGTCCCAGGAAATGAGACAGATCCTGCGGAAAACTGGCAGTGTGGCCTCAGCCAGAAATGCACTTCCTTGGAAACCTTAATGTGTGTAAACATAAAAGTGGGAGGAAAAAGCAAAAAAAAAACCCACAAGCAAGCCAGGCTGCCTGTGAGGCTCCTCTGGGCTGTGTGGCTCTCCCAGAGCCACCAGCTCCCTTAGGTGGCTTCTCTTGCATCCCCCCATCCTCATCCTTCTGCCACAGCAGAGCCCTGAGGGCTGCCTAGAGGGCAGGGACAGCCCTGCCCTGAGCAGGTGTGAGCCTCACAATTGTGATAAGGGAAAACAGACCCAAACCTGAAGACCTCCCAGTATTTGATATCTCCCGACCTTGGTAATGTTATGGCTCCAGCTGACTGTGATCCCGCCCTTTACCCTGCCTCCAGTGCAGCACAGCACGATCTGGTCAGGCTACTGGGACTTAGAAGTTCTTTGAGGCATCTATTCCTTACTTGTTAAGTATAAATCAAATTTTTACTGCACTTAACATTTCAAAGATGCTCAATATGATCAATTTCCTTCCTGTGTACATGCTTTTTTCTATTTAAAAGCTGCTGATTCTTTTGCTTAAAATACATGCATATATTTATTTGGTTACTAGATAACAAAACTGGGTCATGCCTTGCTGCTGCAGTCTTCTCATTTTGATTAAGACAACGGACATCAAGTATTTCTCTATGTGTTTAACTTCAAAGTTCTTGCCTTTATCTTTCAGTTTTCAAGCCCCAACTTTACGTTCCCTGCATAGAACACCAGCTGCACAGGAGTGTTTCTCCCACTCCACAGTGAGACCTTGTCCTTGTTTGAGATACGCCAGACAACCCCCATGGGAAGGGGTCATCCTACGTAATTCCAGGTCCCCTCTTGGCCACAGACAGTGTCCTGTCTCCAGCTGCAACTCTTCTTAGGTGCTCCCAAGAAAGATGACAAACATCCTGGCTGCATAGAACCAGTGCCACTTTTGGAATGAAGGACCTCCCTGACTCTTGCAGGTGCTTCAATCATCTTTTCAAACTTCTCTCTGCTAAGCTGTGCCCCTTTTGCCTCTCACTGCAGGGCTTGCCTGGCCAGGCCCTTCCTTTGGCCTCTCCTTGTGTCTCCGTATTCCCCTCTGGATGCCAGTTTCAGCACTGATCACTGCATCCTTGCAGCTCTCCCATCCTGATTGCTCCTTCTCCAGACTCCTTGGGCCTGAGCTGGGGCTTGGACTCCCAAGTCTTCCTTCAAGCCATGACTTTCCCAGGCACCCCTGGCCTCCTGGGCTGGCCATGCATCTGTTGGGGACCCATTAGGACTGGCTGTGACCCTGCAGCCAGGTGTAACCCCATTCCTGGCTGCACAGGGTGAGGTGTACCCCCTGGGGCAGCCCCTCTCCTTGTGCTTTCACACACCTGGGAGACCAAGCAATGGTGCTCAACACTTCGCAGGTGGCAACAACCCTGCGCTGTGGACACTGGGCTTCTGTGGCAGCATCCTTGCAGCCCAGGCATGGGCAGAACTCGCACAAGGGTTTGCAGCTCCCCTTGCAGAATTTGCCCCAGCTCTGCTCTGAGCTGCCTGTTGGGACAGGAGGCAGCAACACACAAACACCTCCCTGCGTCCTGTCTCCCTCTCAAATCTGGCTTTTTCAAACCATGAGACTCCCATCAAACCTGGCCCTGCTCCAAGGTTCACGCAGGCAGTGGTGAGGAGGGAGGAGGAGGGAAGCAGCGAGCAATCCATAACCTTTGTAGCACTCTTGAGAGCAGCTGTCTGGCAAATGTCAAGCACTGTCTAGGGCTATTTTGGGCACTTTATTTTTATAAAGGATGCTTTGAGGTGGGGGAAGGGTGCAAAGGGGGTTTTCTCATTGCCAGCACCTTGAAGAATAAAACCCTGGGGAGGAAAATTCAAGAACCCTCCTTGGTCATGTGGCCGATGCCACATCCCATTGGAGCATCCCTGGAGGCTTTCAGACAGGCAGGACATTGGAGAAGGGCCTTGGCTTCTCTAGTGATTGGAGACCTCCTGGAGGAGCTCACACCCCTTGGGACCCAGGGTGAGGATCATGCTGTGGACATGCAGGTACCCTCCCTGCAAGGGGGACCTGCACCCCATGCAGCCCAGTCCCAGGAGGACTCCAGAGTGAGAAACCACCAGCTTTTGAACATTCCTCCTCAGGAATCCCATAAATATCGTCTTAATATTCTGGATGTTTTCCACTGCTGTCCCACTGAACCCTCCAAGCCCCCAAGAGCCCTCAGACTCCTTCACTTGCAGCAGAGACAAGACCCAGAGCCAAGACATTACACAAGAAGGAGCAGAGCATCTGAAAGATCCTTGCCTGAAAGATGTATGGAGCATAACTGGAGCGTCCAACAGAAAAGCATTCTTATTGACAAGAAGGGATGTTCCTCCACAAGTGGAAACTGTTGCAGAAAATCAGTGTGTTTGTCTTTGTAAACATTTCTTCTGGTGATCCTGGAGAAAAAAGTAGTTCTCATTTGTAATAATTGGAGGCTTCAGTCCCTCCACAGTATGTCTCTTTATCAGAAACAAAAGTAGCATGGAAGTAGGAGAAACAACCTCTCAATATTTTTTAGTATAAAATGTTATGGGGTGTGTTTAGTGTTTTTAGACTGGATGATCCATTTTAGAATTAAATTGGGATCAAACTCACTGCAAGGATCTCAGAGCCATCAGTGCCTGGGAAGATGTTCTCTTAGTAGCCCCAGACCAGCAACCACAGTACCCATCTAAGTGAGCGAAAAAGAAGGAGTGGGGAGCTACAAACCACTTCCCATCCCAGAAAAATGCTGGCATGAATAATCTGAAGCAGTTTTGTGAGCATCTGGAAGTTAGCACAGAGATGAGTAATACCTGATACAACTTTGTCAAGAATGAGACACGTCAGGCCAATTTAATTTCCTTCAGCAGCAGGGTACAAGGAGCCCGCAGATGGCGAAGCAGCGGTGGCTGTGGGTTGGGGATGCTGTGCCTGCCCTGCTGTAGGACGGGGAGCAGGGCCAGGCAGGGTGCTCAGGATGGGTGCACAGGGAGCGAGGGGCAGTTCTGCGAGAGCAGCTCTCAAAGGCTCACTGTGGGGCCGGAAAGCCGCTATTGAGCACTCCCATTAACAGCCAGCATGGTGAAACAGAGAGAGTATTTATTAAATTTGCATGCCACGAAAGGCCAGGGCTGCAGACAGAAAAAGGATTGTGGCAAACTGGAGAAACGGGATGAAAAGCTGGGAGGAGGAGGGGAGTGTGCTGTGGCGTGCTCCTGCAAGAAGGGGGCAGGGGAAATGTTCCCTGGGCTGCTGCTGCCTGCTCGCCACCTCTGCTGCAGCCTGGAGCTATGGAGGCAGCCCCAGGAGGTGCTGCTGACCGTGCAAATGCAGACAGGAGAGGTTCCCGTGCAGCCCTACGGAGCCTGCGGTGCCTGGGCAAGCACAGCTGACAGTCACCTGTGGGCACACACCACATCTGGGCGTTAGTGGACTGGACCAGCTCTGGCACATGTGATGTGCCGTGCAGTTTATACACCTTTAATTCCCAGCGCTGTGGTCTGAGCCATTTCTGTATTAAATTTAATCAATTTAACACGGGAAGCTGTCAGCACCAGCTGGGTGGCCTCCCTTATGGATGGTAGTGCAGGACGGGTAAAAACCAGCAGCAACTCAAACCCTCCTGCACTTGTCCCAGGAAGCTTGTCCCTTGCAGGAAGGGAAGGCATACCTAGGAACAAAACCCTGGTACCCAGCTGCAGCCAGCTGCTTTCTGCCAGTGCTGCGATAAGGTATGGCTTAAAGTGAGCTACTGAAGGCCACAGTGAAAAATGAAACACAAGTAAATGCATGTCCCTGCAGCCCCTGCCTGCAATGGGAAGAGGATGCTGAAGAGAGGATGAGACTGCAGGAAAGCTGGGTGCCCCAGGACTGAGAACCAGTGGAGCTGTGGGGCAGCTGCCAGCCTGGGCAGGGATGTCTTTCACCCGCAGCAGTGTCAAACAGAAATGGAAAAGAGTTAACTTCTGTCTTTGTCAGCCTGTGGAGCCAGAGTGGAAACAACCCCCCAGATCCTGTTTTTCCGTGCTCTCAGAAGAATGTAAACCTTTTTAAACAAAACCCAAACTTCTTAGCAAAGGAAAAACAGAAAGAAAAAAATAAAGCAGGTCCAAACTGTTAATTTGTGTCAAAGCCCAGCAATTCAACAGTAGAGAAACCCAGGGGGGGACTGAGACCTGGTGACAGTTCAGCTCCCTGGTGGGATGTGACCCCCTTCTTGCCACCCAGAGAGGATGTGACATCCCAAAACTGTCCTCCCCCAGTCCCAGAGGAGGGGCCAGCCACATCCTGAGCTGCCGTGGCCCCACGAGGGCTCGTGCTGAGTGCTGGGAGCAGGACCCCAGCTCGGCGACAGGCCGGGGTCAACGGGGGAGGCTGGGGCAGGGCAGGAATTTGCCGGCGGGTGCTGGCTGCCTGGCTGGTCCCCCAATGCAAGGCCATGTGGTTTCCCTGTGCAGGGAAATAAAAGGAAGGCTTTGAAAGTTGGCGTGTGACGGGGCGTCCCCCCGGGGAGCGGGGCGGCAGCGAGCGCGTGCATCTGCGAGCGGCCCTGGCCGGCCGCCACGCTCCTTCCGTTTATTTACGGTGCTTTATCAGGGGCTGCGGGCTGCGATAAAGCTTATGAAAATAAAAGGCATCTCCAGCAGGCCGGGGCGAGAGCAGGGCCTGCCGTTTCTTTCCCACACTGATTAGGATCTGGGCAGGCTTCGGCGCTCCAGATCTCCGATGAAAGCAGCAGGACCGGCAGCACTTCCCTTCCTGGCCCCCGCTCAGGGCCAGAGGCAGCGAGAGGTCAGCGCGCTGCAGGCTGCGCCCCACACAGCACGGGCTGCACGCACCGCGCTGGGCACTGCGGCACCGGGACACACCGGGCTGGGCACTGCGGCACCGCGCTGGGCACTGCGGCACCGGGACACACCGCGCTGGGCACTGCAGCACCGGGACACACCGGGCTGGGCACTGCGACACCGCACCCGCACACACCACACCGGGACACACCGGGCTGGGCACTGCGGCACCGCACCCGCACACACTGCACCAGGACACACCGGGCTGGGCACTGCGGCACCGGACACACTGGGCTGGGCACTGCGGCACCGCGCTGGGCACTGCGGCACCGGGACACACCGGGCTGGGCACTGCGGCACCGTGCCCGCACACACCGCACCGGGACACACCGGGCACTGTGGGCACTCTTCTCTGAGCACCCCACACTGGGCACTGTGGCACCCACCCCGCACTGTGCACCGTGCTGTGCCAGCCAAGCACTGCGCACCATGCACCACACCACGCACCTCGGCCTCTGTGCACCTCATGCCAGGCACCACCCTGATTCCCTGTGCTCCCGTGCTCCTCTGTTGGAGCCTGGGGAAAGGCCCTTTGAAGGAGCCCATGCACGTGGGGCAGCACCAGGGTAAGGCATCCGGCTGGGATGCAGCTGGGGCAGGAGCAGGCCTGTCCCCTTTGTGGGCAGCCATCCCCATCCCCAGGGTGTTGGCCAAGGTCATGGCCCCTTTCCGCCAATTGTTTGGTGGAGGCCAGGCTGTGGCTTCCTCCTGGTCACGAGCCTGACTCTCACCCTGGTGTGAGTGCTGGGGCTGGCTCTTCAATCCCTGCTGGGCACTTCCAGGGCAGGCAGGCTCCAGGGAACAGAGTCTTCTGCAAGCAGTACCTCCAGAATTCACCAGGCTGCACTGCCAGGCAGTCTGGGCAGAAGGACTCGGGCACATGAGGTACAAAACACAGGGAGATTTGCCGGCTGGAGAACAGGACGGTTTAGGAAGAATTTCGGCAATGGCAGTAATGGAAGGTTCCATCCCCCGAAGTGCTGCTGGGTTTGGAAATGTTCAGTTAAGTGTGGGTTTTGTGGGGGATGGTTTTATTGCCCCTTTTTACCTCCAGCACACTCTGGAAGAGGTGCTGGGAACAGAAACACTTAAAAGCAGCTCATGATGAAACCTCAAACCACACAAATCGTGCTTGGTCTGGGGTTTTCTCACAAGCTCAGAGTGCCGGCATGGTCCTCAAAGGAGCCGTGAATCTCTGAATGAGGCTGGCTCGAAGCTTGTGGTTTTGAGAGAAACGCAGCTCCTCCTCCCTGCCACCTTTTCCCCTTTTACAGACTGTTTCCCTGCCTGGAAAAATCAGGTGAATGCTCAGAGCCAAACGTTGCTTTGGGTGGTGCAGGATCCTTGCACGGACCCTCCTGGTGACCTCCAGCCCCCCTCACCTCCACCCCCTGCAAACCAAACAGCGGGGAGGGCTCTTTGCTTTCTTACACCAAGTGTCAAGATTTATGGGGCTCTGGCACCAGATCAAAAGCAAATTCAGTCATTTACAGTAAAATCAAAGCAGGCAGAACAATGAATATGAAGTGAGGTTAAAACACCTTGTTACAGGAACAAATTGTGCAGCTGACATCAAAATAATGGAATTTATGTCCCTGCTGGTTGATGCCAAATTATTTGCAGTGGCATTTGTCTAAGCATGAGCTCCGGGAGAGGTGCTTGATGCTGCTGCTGAGATATTTTGGGGTCAGGCAGCAGCCTCACATGGCATGAGCAGCAGGGGAGGGCTGCCCACAGAGCCAGGGCTCAGGATCAACCATCTTGCATCCTCTCTGGGGCGGGATGACTTGGGGAACTCCTGGCACCTTCCTGTGTGGTCTGCACAGGACTTGCCCTGGCTGTAAAGCATGGATGCATTTCTGTTCCTGGCACCTGCCCAGGAGATGCTGCTTCCTCTGTAATGAATTCAGTGTGCCCTGTAGCCCCAGAGCCACATATCAGGTGCGACAGCGCCCACAAGCTTCATGCTCCTCACCCGAGGTGGACACCAGTCTGGGTGGCATCGCCAGCTCCTTGCGTGGCAGCTGGAGTTTCATCCCACCCCTCAACTCCTTTGTCTTCCCAGCAATTTGGGGCAGCATGTCCTTTTTCTTTGCCTGCTGAGCCCTGGCTGTGCTCATGCACCTCGCACTTGCCATACCCTGGGATGTCCCAACATGATACAGCTCTGAAAGTCCACCCACTCCGTCCACCTTGCCCTGGCACAGAAATAACCCCACTGCCGCCCCCAGGGCATGGATTGGGCTGCCCAATGCTTCCCAAGGGACAGTCCCTCCCTGTTCCCTGCCCATGGCCCTGTGCCACCCTGGCAGCCTCTCGAGTGAGACCGACCACCCCCAGGAAGGCAGGTGACACATCCCACTCCAGCAGCTCTCCCTGCGTGCAGTGTGGCTGGGCTTGTTTTGAAAATCTATTGTGAAGCACTTCATTGCTATGGAGACTTACTTTATGGACAAATAAATATTTTTCTGTTTTTCCTCTTGCCTTAAAAGTCCGTCTCTTCTCCCTCTCAGCATCCTTTTGGCTCTGCATATGGGTTTTATGTTGGAGGGTCTCTGTGCTCCTTCCTCATCCTCCTCTCCTGTCCATGCAGCACATCTCTGCGTGTCCTTCATCACCCCTCAGCCTCTTCCTCCTCCTCAGCCTACAGCTCAGTGTCATGGGGCCCCTTCAGCGTGAGAGAGAAGGAGAAACACTCCCATCTCCATTTTTAAGCATTTGTGCTTTTTGCGAGAACCAAAATTATTTTATCCTCTTAATTCTTGGTATTTGCATCCCAGCAGTAACAGTGCAGCTGTTTTCAGCTTTCCTGGTCCCAATGCTGCCTCCTTGGTTGGGCTCCACTTGCCATATCCGATGTTTCCATCAGGATGGTCATCGCCATCACAGTTGTTCCTCATTGTGGCCCCCATGTATCTCTTGGGATTTTTGGGGAGGTTCCAGGAGATCTGGGTGAAGATTTTGCTGGGACAAAGCAAAATCTTCACTCAAATCTCCAGAAACCCCCCCAAAAGCCATAAAAAATAGCAACTGGCAAAGCAACACCACCAATTAAGTGAGCAGGGGAAGGGGAGGCAAGACACAAATGAACCACCTTCATTAATAAATCCTAGCAGCTGTGGAAAGTTTGAGGCAAGTGAGAGCACCCAGACAGAAAATTAAAAAACTAATAAAGTCCTCAGTGTGGGGGCACTGGCATCAGGTCAGCTTTACTTCTGTAGGCACCTCGTAAAGAGACATTCCAGGACACTAACTCATAAGGGAAAGCTGCAGGGGTCAAGGAGAACAGTGGAAAGCTAACCATGGTAACTCAAGTATACTGGAAAGGCAGCAGAAACACAGCAAGGAGTTGGGCTTTTTCTTTTTCCCTTCTTTTTTCCCCTCTCTGTTGGTTTTTGGGCGAGCAGAGCTTGCACTTTGGAGTGTCTTGGGCATGGTGGGGCAGCCAAGCAGAGCCCCAGTGAAGAGCCCTCTCTGGTGGGATGGTTGGGGATGGGAATCCAGAGCACAGGCTGTTTCCAAGCCAGGAGCAGAAGCTGCTCACTGCCCTCTCCCCCATGCTGCCTGCCCCAGCTGCACCACTCCTGCCTGTCTGGGATGTGCAGGAGCCTGAGACCACACACTAAAATGCACAATACGCTCCAGTGTTAACTGTAAATCTAAATGGGGATGCCTTGCTGCAATGGGGGTAAAAGCTGAAAATTAGTCCTTAATATTTTGTATTTCATTTTGTGTCCCCAGGCTGGTGCTGCAGCTCTTACTCCTGGAGTGTACTCCTGGAGTGTACTCCCTACCCTCCCACTGCCTCCCCTCGGCAGGGTGAGGGAAACGTGGAGCCTGGGGTGGGGCGTGCTGCCCACCTGCAGCACCTCCGTGTGGAACCAGGCACGCTCACAGCTGCGCAGGGATGTGCGTGTATCCCCTGCAAGGGAAGTGTGTGCCATGCCTTTGGGGGCTCAGCTCCATGCCCAGCAGCATGCTGGCCTCTCTCCTCTTTTCTAGCCTTCCAGGTGGAAAGAACAAGGGAAGAAAGTAGTCTTGCCCGCTCTGGGAGATCATGCTTACAGTGAAATCCCAGCCTGCAAATGCTCTTCACAGCTCTCTAAAATAGACAAATGCATCTATCTCAAAAGCAGCTTTCCAGGAGTGAGAAAGGGTGGGATGAAGGGAGGAGGCCTGGATGCATGTTTGTCCCAAAGCCAGGCAGGACGCCCCAGGAGCGAGAGCCAGGCCAGGGTGAGATCCAGGCTCAGCAAGCTGCTGGCCAGGAGAGCCTCTTATGGGACTCCGGCCGCTGCATAAAAACCTCCTTGCCAAGCGCTGGGCTGGCATCACTCCTGAGCCATGGCTGTCTATCAGGCACCTGGACCAGGATACACAGCCCTTGGCCAGGCTCCAGGGGAGGCACACCATGGGAGCACAGGGATGGTTATTGCAGGGGAGTGTGAGGTGCCTTCCTGGTCCTTGTCTGGTGGCCCGAAGAAACCAGGAGTCCCAGTCCCGTACCCTCACCCTGCTGCAGCTCACCAGCCCTGCCTCTGGTGCTGTGCCTCTGGTTTGTCTTTTGGTAAATTCACCTCATTGTTTGCATTGCCACGTCACCTGTGAGCCTGGGATCCCACGGTGTGAGCCCTGCCCTGCCTGTCCTGCCCTGCCTGCCTGCCCTGCCTGCCTGCCCTGCCTGCCTGGGGACACAGCACTCTCCCCGAGGCAGGGAAGGCCACTCGGGGGATCTCTCTGGGCTTCCAGGGCAGTGTGCCAAGTCCTGCTGCCCACACAGCTTGCTGAAGGAGCCCCCTCGATTTCCCTGCCTGTGAGAAGCGATGTGTGAGTGTGGGAGCAGCTGCATCGAATATTTCAGCAGAAAAACGTGAGTTTCCCTGGCTTGCCAGAGCCCAGCCTGGAGGGCACTTTCACAGCCAAGCTATAAACCTTGCAACCAGGGGTTTCTAATGGAAACATTGACATAACCTGTAGCTGACAGAGCAACAGCTCTGCTCACGTTAAGCCTGTATTTTCATCCCTAATCCCTGCAGCTCCTGGCCTGTCTCAGAAACGGACCCGTGCATCTGGCTGAGCATCCCCAGGGATCCAGTGGATGGCTGGGCTGGGCGGGGTGGTCACAGGGATTTGGCTGCTCCCTGCCATGCCAGCCCCAACCTGCCACACTGCAGGCAGGGGGCTGATGGCTGGGGAGCCCCTCTGCTGCAACACGACAGTCCTGTGCCACCAAAAAGGCAAAAGAAAACGGCAGAGTGGTTCAGTTGGTTGTAAAAATTAATGAGTTCAGATACAGACTTGCTTTATTCCGGTCCAGCTGCGTAACCACGGCGATTGTGTCCGGCACACTAGACAGTTACATCAGCTCCACACCCCTGTACAATAAGACTCTGTTTGATCTCAGAAACAAGATCAGACTCCTGGGCTTTGCACATCCTGCTTCCTACATATGTAAAATCATTTTATTACCAGCCAGGAGAGTTCATCTAAGCCGCTCTTGCTGTGCAACTGATGTGGAGAGAACATGCCCCTGTCTGCACTTCTTTTACCAGATGGAGATCTACAGAGAGATTGAAGAGCTGCTACTCCTCCAAGTTTGTTTTGTTCTGTTTTGCTTTTCTAAACTCCTTATCTTAGATTGGAAACTCTGGAGCAGGACCTCAGTGTCCTCATGTGTTTGTGCAGTCCCATCACAGTGGGAGGTGTATAAGGCCGAGCTCTCCTGAATATAAGTGGTAAATAAGCAGCCATGTGTTTTTGCTTGGCTTTACCCCCTTTTTGTCCTATCTGCCCAGGAGAGGAAGTTCTTAGAAAAAGTCTGCTCTGCCCTTGAAACATCTGCTCAAATCCCCCTCTCTTTGTCAGGTCCATGAGACACAGGGGAACTGTCAGATATTTAGCATCCTCCCTGTATTCAAACATTTCCCCTGCCCCACATGAGTAACCCAATGTCACCAAGGCAGTTATGGATGTGCCCAAGCTGCCACAGGCTCAGCCTGACCTGCCACAGCACCACGACTCTCTGTGGCTGATCACAGATGGCTCAGCAGAGTTACAAGGCACTGGCTCCCCTCTAACCATGGCTGTTCCAGTTACAGGGTCCCCCTGACGCTGTTCTGCCACTGGCCCCATGTACCCCAGTGGCTGAGCTGCAACACACGGATGCTGGCTGTCGTGCTGGTGGCACAGCACTGGTGTGCAGGGACTGCTGGGTTTTGGGATGTGTCTGCAGCACTGGTGTGCATCACTGCATCCCAGGATGCCTCTGCAGCACTGGTGCACAGGAAGTGCCACAGGGCTCACCCAAATGACAGCACATTGCCAAAGAAAATGCACTTTTCAGCCCAGGCGTGCTCTGCTGACGACGTCTGCAGGGCTGTGTGGCCAGAACTCAGTGACTCATTGCACGCAGGTCATCCAGCAGCTGCCGGGTGGTAACTCTTATTTACTGCTCAGTTGTGGTTGGATTTAAACCAGCAGCACAGGGGAAGGGAGGGGAAATCCCCTCCTTCCCATCCCAGACCTGCAGAGTCAGCCAGTCTAACTGGAGCAGTGACTCTTAAGTGCATCTAGTTCAGGGCTTTGTTTCACCCTGAGTTTCTAGCTCAGTTCTCCTGGCTTTGTTAAATTTCCAGTCCAAAGGCTTCTGGCTGCTTACAGCTTTGGATAAAGCTCTTGGAGACCTAACCCAGGTCACACACCCTGTAGTCCAGCAAATCTAACACCAGGACACATCTGTTCAGCAGCAGCAATGGAAATTGCTGCCAGTCCGTACTCACCATCCTGTTTGGGAAGGAGGAACCGGTGGCCCAGCGCCCAATGTAGGAGCTACCAGCATGGGCACAGGCATCCCCATCCCACACAGCCCACGTACACTTCCTCAGCAGCACTGACCTGCCTGAATCAGGCATGACAAAAGATGCTGATGGATCCTTTTTGCTGAAAGCCATTTCTAGAACATGTGCCAGACCAGATCAAAGTTCAACTTCCCTGTACATGTCCCCTGAAGAGCTTTGCTGATCGAGTCATGCACTTGGGGCAGGGCCACCCTTCTGGCTGACATGTGATGGCACCCCATGCCTCCCATCTTTGCCTCCTGGGCCCATGAGTCAAACGGGGATCTCATCCTCTCATCCATCTTCTCTCCTTTCCCTCCAAGGCCTGGTTTGGAGAAACTGAGGCTGGCACTTGTGAAGTGAGAGCTCCTTGCAGGAGAGGAGGCTGTGGGAAGCTCTGGCCATCAGGGTGGACCAGCACTGTCCCAGCTGGTTTCGTGCTCTTAAGTGTGTATTTATCCCATTGCCGCCAGGATAATTGCCAAAGATTTTGCATGTAGCAATGACTTCCTCCTCTCTGGGGTGCTTCCCAGCTCTTCCAGAAACATTCCAGGCAATTTTTTTGCTGTGTCTTGTCTCTCCCCATCCTCTTTAGACCGTTTTTTGTAAGCATATTTTGACCTCAGCTCAGGACCATGTGTGCGTGTTTTCACAAGCAAAGTAAACCAAAAAAACCCCAACTGCCTCTCCAGCCATTCCTTGGCAATGCTGGGGCGCCTGCCATTGCCAGTGGCTTTTCCTGTTGTTGGTTTGTAATTACCTTGGGATGCCATTCCCCACATTGCTCTGACAACTGGGATTTAAGGCCCTGCAAAGAGCAGAGCTGCCTGATCTCCAAAGCCTCCCAGGTTTACAGCCAGCATCGTTCTCATCAATCATCTTCTGTCAGATGGGGAATTTGAGCAACCCCAATCTAAATCAGAATATGGAAGGGAGGCCTTCCCCAACCCACCCTCCCCTGTTTGACAGCTCAGCTCGAATAAACAAAACCTGAAAGGGCCAAGGCAGCTCAAAAGGAAACTGTAAACGATCCCATCTGTGAGCCTTGGCAATATCTCCTCCAGGAGGGGGGCGTGGGGGAGAGAAAACAAGCTGAAGGGTCTTTTTTTTCTCTCAGAAGGAAATACCATTGTGTTCAAACGTTGCTACTGCTCCAAATGTCATTCCAGAGCCCAGACTCAGGCTCCTCCTTAGACAGTTCTCTTAGCCAGGATGGTGGCAGGAGCCTTTGAGAGAGGTTGTCATTTGCAGGGATAATTAACAGTAAAGGCATGCTGAACACAGGTGAACTGAGCTCGGGGTTGAAGGTGTGGATCAGGAAGCAAAAGCACATGATATTGTAAAAGTCATATTCCCTAGTGATAAATGTGTTTTGTAAGGCAGTAAAACGACATCCCTGCTCGCACTGGAGCACCCCAGTGTGCTGCGCTCCTGTCCATGACTCACGGGCACTGGTGTCTGGGTGCTCAGCTGGTCTTGGTGCTCCCAGCTCAGTGCCAGCTCGATGGGGACCTTGGAAAAGGCAGGCCTGGGCTGGGAACCAGGAAGAGCAGCACCTAAGCTCAGGCAGCAGCCTGAAAAGGTTGTCTGTGCCCAAGTTTAGAAGTCAACATAGTCCAGGACCATCCATTCATCGTCCTTTCCCCATGCTTGAAACTTGCCCAGTTTTCCATTTCTCAGGGCTACAGAATGGCCTGTTAGCCATGTCCCCCACCTCCCTGAGCTTTCCTAGGCAGCCTCTCTGCCTTCTGGCCCCAAACTCGGAGGTTGGGCTAAGCACTTGATAAGGGACATTACAGTTGTATTGGCAGCCTCGGTGCATGACAAAAGCACTGGCATCACAAAGCGGCTTTATCTCACCAGGTTCCCAGCTCTGTTCCCCAGTCTCAAAGGCTGGGATTGGGAGTAAGAGCACTTTGCATCTTCAAAGAGCAGGAGCAGTTTCAGGATGAGCCCAGGGTGCCCTGGAGACCCCAGCAATCCAGCCCGGAGGGAGTTTGAAATGCAGGTCTGGGTTGTGGAGCAGGAGCCATGTGTGCCAAAGGCAGCTGGGCAGAGCTGGGAGATGCACTTGGGAAATGCTCTGGGCATCACCCACAACCACTACAACTCCTGCTTGGTTAGTCAGAGAAACAGCTCCCAGAGACAGATGCAGAAGACAAAATACTCCAATGCTTTTGATTAACTGTTGGCTTTTAAACACGAGTTAATAGTTAATTGAGAATTCAACTTTCAAGCATGCCAGTGAGAGTGAGGAATGAATGTTTAAGACAATGTTAATTACACTGGAGATGAGCTGAGGCAAGGAGAGGGGACCAGCAAGTGATGAAGGGCTCAGGGTGAGGACTAAGAACTTTCTGGTTCAGAAAGGAGGATTTGGCTCCAGCAGGGTGATACTGCTGTGACAAAACACTCAGGAGGTCCTGGACAGTCACAGGAAAGAGCTTATCACCTTCTGGTACTCACACTACAAAAGTGTGCTGAAAAGTTGGCAAGTGCCAAAAGAGTCACAAAAATTACTTGAAGGTAAAAATGAGCTTTCTGGAGCTTGCAGAGCTCAACCAATTTTATATGGGAAAATGAGCAGGTGGTTAATCTTGTAAAAGTGATGATAGGACAAAGAAATGGAAGAATATTCAATTTAGGAGGGAATGTTATAACAAGACTCAAAACCAGGAAAGGGAATCAGGGCACATTTAACAGGAAATCAGGCGTTTATCTTTAAGGGATAGGGTCAGGAACCAGTGTAACAAGCCAGAAAAAGGAGAAACACATGCTCAGTCCAAGGAGAGATGATTTCCCATCCTTTCCTTGGGGTCAGCTTAGGTATTTCTGGGGAAAATGTGATGCCTGTGAAATACAGACCTTCCATCCTGAATAAGTCCCACCAGCTCCTGCAGCTGTAGGCAACATATGCTCATAGAACCAGGGAGAAAATGAGAGAATTGACATCCAGGAGCAGAATGGGCGGGTGACAGGTGCTGCTCCTGAGCCCCCTGAAGCGGCTGAGGATGAAGTAAATGAGCATGAGGGTGTAACTGCAGTGGGCATGTGACCCTGTGGAGGGCAGGCAGTTCTCCTGGTGCCAGGCTCTTCCCTTCCACCCCCCTGGAAGTGTCACCCCTTCAGCTCACCAGGCACACACATGGCCCTCGCTTGCCCTGGGATGTGCGGCCTGGCTGCTCCCTGTCCCCTTTGCAAGCACTGTAAAGCAGAGGGGGGATGCTGTTTCTGCAGCTCTGCCTCTGCTCATTAGCTAATGTGAATTAAATCCCTTTTATCTTCACACTCATTTTCTAAGGATAATAATCCCTTTTTGTGTGCACCCACTTTAACTGTTCCCAAACTGAGCTGTAATTGCTGATAGTAATTAAGTTAATACATATTTATAGCCATGTAGAGTTATAGAAGGTCTCGTAGTTTTATTTGAGGCATTTTCTTTAACCTGCTATAAAATCATCAACAAGTTGTTCAGTGTTAATTGCCTCCAATGCCGATCTCATCCCCTTGCCTCCAGACAAGGCAGGGCAGCAGATGGCTTCCCCGGACAGCCACTTTCTCCCTGCTCCCACCCTGGCCCTACTGCAAGGCAGAAGTGACCCTCACCTGCCTTTCCTACCAGTTTCGATCCAGTTTTGGCAAGTTCATCTCTATGGCCAACTTTCCAAGCCATTTGCAAGAAGAGCCTTGCAAGGGTTTTCGTGCCCACGTCCACGCATGCCATGAGGATGGGGGAGTGGGACCCTGGGAGAGCAGGGGTGCGGCAGGACGCGGCCTCGGCCCCTGCCTGCGGCTCTGCCGAGCTCCGTGGCAGCAACCCCCCATGCCAGATTTCCTCCTGCTTGCTTGCGTGCTTTTGTGCTTGCCAAGAGCCCCAAACCACTCGGCAAACAGTGTGTGTGGTGAGAGATCACCTCGTGTAATCTCTGGGCGAATCCCCCCATTATACAGTTGGCTAATTAACTCCGGGTACAGGGTCAGGATGAGCTATTGGCTCCAGGAATGTCCTCCCCAAAGGGAAGTAAATATCACTGCAAGAGCGGGGAGCCCCTTTCTATGGCAGTGAATCCTGATAAAGAGCTTCACTCCATTCTCCTGCTGTTGGCTCCAGCTTAGCGTTTTTAAAGCTGATTCTGCCTGTGCTAATCTGGAGGGTCCATTCAGCCCAAAGCTCAACATCTGAGTCTATTTGCGAAGTGTGCAGCTGTGTCAATTTGCAAAGACAAAGGAAAGCTCCTCTGTCAACAGGTCGGGGAGCTCAGGTAGCACGAGCGAATTGAGGGCAAGAAGTCAAAGTGGTTTCACAAACCATCAAACCATGTTTAAATCCCATCCAGCCTGAGAGGCCAGGGCAGTGCAAGGGATAAAGGGAGTGCAGAGGAGTGGACTGAAGGGCCAGGGCTACGAGGCCGCCAATTAGTGCTATTAAAGAAAGATAATTAGATCTGCTCCATGGAAACCCCAGAGGAGACAGAATGCAATTTCCATTTGGGCTTATTTTAATAAAGGTTAGAAGTGCCAGGAGGTACCAAAATTGCACTGCTGGCAATATGAGCAGGGCCCTCGATGTCGGGTAGAGGAGTTACAGGGCAGCAGGAGAGGACCACAGCCCTCCCAGGACACAGGCGATGGTCTGCTCAGTATTTGTGCCCAAGGGATGGTGGTTGAAAATTTTGGAAGTGAACACTTCTAGATAAAGAAATCCAGCTTCTTTTAGAGGCTTAACTTCTCTGGCACCTTTTCTTTGTAGGAATTACGCTGCACATGGGCAGAAGCCATGGAGATGCTTAGTGATGATATGCTCTGAGCTGAGGACAGGGCTGGGAGCAGTCATTGCTAGGGTGCTCAGGATGGAGTTGTGAGGAAGGCAGGAGGCATCCTGGTGTCCTCTGAGAGAGCACGAAGAAAGTAATCCTGGGGAAGAAACTGAACTTCTCACTTAGACCCTTAATCTCAGTGCCGTCATGTCAGGGAAATTCTTATCCCTAGTTCACACAGGAGAAAGAGAATCTCGGGAAGTCAAGTCTGAGATTTCTGAAGACAGCCTGTGGTTTAGGATGTGGTTTAGCCCAGCCTGGGCACTCCTTAGCCATTGGCAATGGAGGACCATGGCACTGCAGAGCCCCTTAGGCTGGTGGCAGGGACCCAGTGTTTGAATGGACCACAGGAATGTCTGTGGGATTTGTAACCTTCAGAGAGTTAATGAGAAAAGGGAGAAAGGAGTCATCACAGTCAGTGTAGAAGGTCCTAAGTCTCCTCATTTGTAATAATCTAAAATACTTTCCTGTGCTTCAGAGATCTACAAAATAAACTGTGTTTGAGCAAATCCATTTTGCCACTGAAAACTTCCCTATCAGAAAAACTTCCATTGGTAATAAAGGCAGCTTCAGTCTTTCTTTGGATTTTTAAGATAAAAAGCAGGACCCTGGTTCAGGATTTTGCTGAAACTATAGCTTTGCCTTCAGGTTGACACTACACGTGGGAAGAGGAATTTCAAAGATGAACAGCTGGAAGGCTGAAACAGCCAACCATGGTTGATTTTGGTATCAGGCATATGCTGCTCTCACCCCCAGCAGTTGGCCCTCCCTGTGCCTGTGGGGCAAGTTTAACTTCAACAAGTCCCATTGGGAGGAGATTTAGATATTGTCCATTAGATAAATATTCATAGATGTGCAATAATAAACACCATTAAATAGCATTAGTGGATGGACTTAGCAAAATATACATCACATATAGGTGTATCTCCAGTGAGCAGGGAAAACAGGTGAACTCTTGTGTTATTTCATGACACAAGGTCCAAAATTATATTCTGCCCACCTGCTTCTTCCTTCTAACACAAATTGCTAGGGCATGTATACAGAGATGTATAAAATTTGACTAGATACTACATTTTCCTCTTACAGGTGAGCATATTTATTTTGATAACGTCTGGCAATAAAAACCTGTAACATTAATAAACACTGTCATCCCTTTCAAATATATTTCATACTTACTGATTTTTTTTTTCTTGGAGATAATAAATCACATGAATAAACCTTATTAATCATTTAAGGAGACCCTTAAAATACTGTTGAAAAGATTTTCCAACTCAAACACCTTTTAAGACGCAATGACATCATGTCTGTCGGGACATTGTTATGCAGTGAAGATTGTGAGACATTTTCCCCCCATAAAGTTGCTGTAATAAAGTTTGTTACTGCAATCATTAAATTCATGTTTTCTTCTCTTACCTTCTTCCTTTCTGTGGTGCTACCCATTGTTAGGGAGAAAGAGAAAACATGCTACTGTGAAAAATTTGTGGATCTAATCATGGAGCCTTCCACAAAGCAAAATACCCGTTGATTTCAGCAAGAGTTGTAATCTGACTTTCTGTTTTACATTGACTCCTGGGGTACTTGGATCTTCTTGAGCAGGCAGAACAAGCATGGAGAGAAAGAGGAAGGGAAGACCCCAAATTATACCTGTAAATGAAGAAAAACTGAGGAAATTATATTGTTTCATGGAACTGAACATCCTGGGAGGAACCAATCCTCACTGGAAGCCTTCACTTGTGCATCTCCCGACCCAGAGGAAGGTGCTGGCCCAGCTGACAGGTCAGCAGAGGCTTTGCCTGCTGAACATAGTGAAGGTATGTTTGGCTAAGCTAAAAGACAGAGCACAAGACAGAGGTGATGAGTTTTATCAGTTGGAGGCTGCAGGTGCTTGGGTGGTAGCAGCTTCTGAGTGAGCTGAAAGCCATGATAAAGATGATATTTGGTGTCTCTTCCTCCTGTTCCAGGAGATGCTGAGCTCTGTGCTGCTTTGAACAGACCCTGGTGGGTGCTGCAAGCCCTGTCCCAGCAGCTCCCCACAAGCTCACCCAGCTGTGGTGATGGCCCTTTGGTGGTCTGAGAAACCAAAACCTCAGACGTGCCATTGGTGCCTGTGACTCAGATCCGCTGTGGGCCTCTCCCTCACCCTGCCCAGAGGAAGAGAAGCATATGTGAAAATGAGTTTTGGGTTTGGCTGCTTCCAGAAGTGCCTCTCTGGGCAGATGGTCCCTTCTGGGAAGGGAATGCTGTGGAGTGTGTCGTGTCCTGCGAGCAGGGACGTGCGTCCGGCAGCACAATGAGCAGAGCACCTTGAAGAGCAGTTTCAGCCTCAGGCTCTCAGAGGTGAAGGCTGGAAGAGACTGCTGAATGCACACACAAAAATCCAGGTGAATTCAAACCTGTTGGTTGGCAGAAGACAGTTCCATGTGGCACAGAGCTGTGCCTGCTGCTGGGTGGCCCCAGTGGGGACCAAAGTGGAGCTAAACTTGTCTGACACCCAGCTTCCTAACTGCCCTCCCAAATTAGTACACACAAAAAAGCCTAATCCAAGCTCTGACCTAGCCCAGCTGCAGTCCTTGCAGCAGGTTTCCTTCCCAAAAGATACCCTGGCCAACTTTAAGACAATTCCCAGGGGCACACCTGTCTGATGCTGATTAGAAGCTGTCTCAGATGCCCCATGCCCCTGCTGTGCTCCTACTCCAGTGCCCGTGATTCCAGCAGTCTGCCTCTGGGGACAGTGGCACCTCCTGCCTAGGGACCTGCATTCCTGGCTGTCTTCCTTCTTGCCTGAAAACTAGTCAGAGTGCACAACCCTCTCTAACTGAACAATTAAGCTATTAAGTAACTCAGTTAATAAATTCAGATTTTGCCCTAATACATCTCTAATGACCTTGTCTAATAAATTCAAAGCAATCTGGGAAGAATGCTTGTTCCTATATTTTAAAGGCAAAAGTGATTTATATTTGCTGAGAGAACAAAGACAGCCACATGTGATTTATTACTATCAGTCACTGTATCTTTCATCTCTTTAATTATTTTCTCTACAGGCAGCTTCAAAAGTGCTCTTGAAGGCCGAATGGTGAGCGCCTTTCAAATTCAGATACTGCTTCGGTCTGAACTGCTGATTTTTCCTTTGTATCTGTAGCTTCAAGTATTAATCATGGAAGCTGCAATTTAGTTTGCTTAGGTTGGACTTAATACAAGAAATTATTTTGCACGCTTGGTACCCTAGCAGAGCCAAATGCCTGAAACCTCTAAGGCTTTTGTCCATCAGTGATATTTTCCAGTGTGAAAGCCAGCGACAACTACCAACATCCATAGGCTGACTGCGTTTATAACAAGGTTTAGGTTTTGTTGTCAGACTATAGGCAGGAGGTTTGGGACCAAGTCTGAGAGCTGCTCTGGTTTTATTGGACAAAAAGACTAACTTTTCCATCCTTCCCAGAGAGGGGATCTTGCTTGGCATTTGCTGCACAGACAAAGGAGAAGATGAACTAAGTGTTGGAAAGCCTGAAGCCAGGACAGGACAAACACAATTACATGAAGAAATCAATCTTGTTTCCAGAGGGAAAAAAGCAGGAATCACCACTTAAAAGCCCCCCTTCTGTCCAGGAATGTGGTGAGATTTCCAGAGGAGCCACATGGAGTTTGGATCCCACGTCCCAGAAAGATAGGGGAGCCAAGTTCATCAGTCACTCATGTCCTTCAGAAAACCCAGCCTAGAGCAGCAAGGGAAATGATTTATATCCTTGCTCTTTTATATACCCCAGGACTTCCTAAGATTTGAGAAAATTGGATTTAGTCTTTGTCCAGCTTCCAGTCCCTGATCAGGGCTCAAACTGTGGGAATTTTTTCCACCAAGTCTGTCTTCCAGCTATTTCCAGGTAGTCCTCAAAACAGGCCTGGCTGGGATTCAGGCAGGAGAAACCATTTCTACAAGATTTTCTGTCTGGCTTTACAAGCCCTAAAGGTCTGGAGAATACTGATGAATCATCCAAAACCTCGATAAGTGCCTGCGTGACTCACGGACAGAGTGGACATTGAGGATGTAGGGTGTCACATGGCTCGGTCCTTGCAGGGGACCCAAAACTGCCTGTCCTGAGCAGCCTGGGCTCCCATTGCAGGCACTGGGGAAGGAGCAGTTCCAGCCCATCCAGGTCTGCGTGGCCTGGAAAAATGTTTGTGTCCCAGAGCTCCCTGTGGGCAGTGTCGCAATCTCAGGCTCGCGCACGCTGTTTATGTGACACAGTCCCGGCCGCCCGCGCCTCGCTTGGTTCCAGTGCTCTGTGCTAAACAAAACACTGAGAAACAAGGAGCTCCCAAGGTTCCTTCTTCTTCAAATCTCTCCAGTCCCCACTCTGCTCAAGCACACATCTTCTCGAATGACATGCCCCGGGCTGAGTCTCTACAGTCAGAGGAAACTTGTAGCAGCATTTTTTGGGGTCAGTTTTTCATGACTGAGACCTAGTCATGCAAACAAAGATTTATTTTTCCTTCTGACCAAAACAACTTTAAGGAGAAAATTCTTTCCCATGACTAAAGCCAGGCTGGAATTTTTAACAGAATGTCAAAGCAGAAAGTTTCAGGGAAGGGGTCAATTTGGGGCGATTTTACATCAAATTTTTCTTTTCATTCTTAAAATGTGAAAAAGCCCACATCTGATATCTAGTGATTGTCATGCAAATAAATATCATGGTCTTTACCAAGACAAGAGTCCTTGCCCATTCTCACTGGTAGCTAGAACCACTCCTAGCACTGGTTGGGATTGTTTCTGGCAGCACTGACTGGCTCATGTGCTAGTTTTCATCCTGAATGAGGTTAGCTGCCCAATCACTCAGCCATCCTGTACCAAATGCCTCAAAGCTCTAAAAGTATTTAAAAATTGAATATCATCACCACCCAAGGGCCCAGATGCACTAA
This sequence comes from Ifrita kowaldi, assembly GCA_013398055.1. Taxonomy (NCBI): domain Eukaryota; kingdom Metazoa; phylum Chordata; class Aves; order Passeriformes; family Cinclosomatidae; genus Ifrita; species Ifrita kowaldi. The sequence goes on from VZRS01009825.1 coordinate 54,660, forward strand.
CACCAGGACCTTGGTTTTATCTTTGATTCAAAAGGCAGTAAGTTACTACCAGGGGCACAGCATCTCCTCAGAGGAGTGTGTGAAGGGTTTTGTTCATCAGCCCAGCTTCCGCCCTTGCACATCCCTCTCCTAAAGCCATGGGAACTCAGATGGAGGGGCCGTCTCTTCTGTGCAGCAGTGAAGGGTGTGGAGCCACAGGCAACAAGGGGCAATACCTTGTCTCAAAACCAGAGACCTCTGCTCTGTTCATTCCCATTATTTCAGGGGATACAGAAAGCAATAATGTGGTATTTAACCAAGTTACCACTGACAAAGATTTGAACAGTCAAGCTTGGAAAGGTGCAGAACATTGCTCTTACCATCTTCTGCCATGATGTTATAACCCAGAGGCTGGCAGAGGGAGCCCCAGCTACTGCAGGGAAGTGCAACCCTCCCAAAAGCTGCTCCAAAGCCTGGCTATCCATCTGACTGCCCAAATAAAATGCAGCAACAATGGAAACAGAATTCATTAAACTAAAAGAGACATGATTTTATCCTTGTTGGCCTAACCTCAGTTCCTTGTACATAGAAACCTTCCATTTGTGAGCCTGGACATTAACAGATGAGTTATTAACTAGCCATGGCTAATTATAGATAGCTGCATCACCTTCTTAAAAGGGAGACATTGTCAAGGCCAGCTAGGGCCAAGGTTGAGGTCTTGTGGAGTTAATCTTATTCTAAAAACCACTCAATAGAAAATATTTTGTTTTACCTTCAGCTTCCACTGAAAATCAATTTTATGGTAATTTGAACAGTTTCCTAAAGTGTTTGCAAAACAACCATCAAAGCAGGGCAGAGGTAAAACAGGTTAGTCTGTCTTCATTGTCTGAGCTGGCACTGAACAGCACGTATCGGTGAGAAGGAAATCATTAAGTCTTTAAACTTCCTTTCATTTAGATGATATACAATACTGTTAATGAACACAGTTATGGGCATTTGCCTTCCCCAGCTGTATGACTTTTTATTTAGTACCACACTTTTAATCTTCCCACAGACTTACAGAATTGTTATCCCTGAAAGGAAGCGAGACCTCCCTCACTGATGAAGATTTACTTTGCTAATGCTTTTTGATGAGGCAGGAACACAGCGCGGAGGAATTAAAGGAATAATAAAATAAACATTTCTACCCACAGAAAGAGGAACCCACCCTCCCAAAGCACCCCTTGTTCATGGGTGGGTGTCTTGCCTCTGGGCCACACCAGGGCCTGGGATCCTCCTAAAAATACTCAGCAGGGAGGGCAGAGCAGGGTTTGAATGGTGTAAATGGAGGGAGGGGGGTAAGTTCTGAGGTGGTGGAAGCCAGTGTTGGTGCCTGGACTCCGAGCCAGTGCTGATTTAGCAGTGAGAATCAGGACCTCTCCAGCAAATCTCCAAATGAAGACATGTGTGACATTAGCTAAGGCTGTCTAATTAATGGAGAAAACAAATCTGCTCCACCCCAGGCAGCTGCAGCTCCAGTCAGCATGTTACTTATTAGCTCAAATTATTATTATTATAAAAAACACTTGACTTTCTTGTTCAAAAAGTAAAAAGGGATTAGTGGGGTCTCTCAGACAGCTCTCCTCAGACTAACCTTCAACATCTCAGACAAAGCCTCAACCGGAACAGAGACTTTCTCAGGGCATGGACAAAACAGATCCCAAACGGCTGCAATAGAAAGTCAAAGGCAATACTTGACATGGCACTCAACTCCGTTTGCTGACTTTTCCTAATGCATACAATAAAATTCAGCCCAAATATGTCACTGCTGCCAATTACCCAGGGCAACAGCCGGACCCTGGAGCTGGTAAATCAATGGAGATGCCAGGGAAAGCCGCTTTCCCCAAACGTGAAGTAGGTGGAAGACCATAAATGTGAGAAGCACACGAGGAAGGATTAGGGGCTGCAGAACAAAATGTGCTGGGAGGGCTCCAAGTGAGTGGGTCCCCTGTGGCCACCACCCCTCCTGGCTTGGGCTCAACCCAGGGCTGCACAAACCTGTCCCTGGGGAGGCTGCACCCCAGCCCACTCCCACCCAGAGACCAGAGAAAAGGGGGGTGACTCATCAACCAAATGAGGATGCCAGGAAACCCCCACAGGAAGTCTGGGCTTCAACAGCGAGGGGATGGGGCTGGCTGGAATGTCAAAGCCAGCTTTCCCCAAGGCAGCAAAGCCCCAGGCTGTGTGGAAGGGGGCAACCAGGGATGCTGTTGGTGTTTGATTAAAAATTATTTGATTGGCAAATCCAAGCTGCCTGGGACTTGGTAGATAACAAGCCACAGCTTAGGTGTGAAGAGCGCTCTTTAACCTGAAAGTATTTTCCTGTTAAGCAAACTGCATCAGACACATCCCCATCTCTGCCAGCTCTGCTCACAGACTGAAGCTGTTCCCAATTTTGATGGATGAAGCACTGGAATAAGCAGAATCCAGTAATTTGTGTGGAAATGCTGAACAGCAGTTGGTGGTTTTCATCAGCCAGGCCCACCACACATGGCTGGGTGCTGTGCAAATGCACTCCTGGGGGTAGGAACACCTTTTGGGATACAGCCTGAGTTTGGAAAACAGCTGAGCCTTTTCCATGGTGGTTTCCTCACCTGTTCTTCAGTCTTATGGAGAAAAGCTGTGCCTCCCAAAGAGCCTGCAAAGGACTGCAGTGCTTGCGTCAGGAGGATTTTGAGGAGCGTGATGTTCCACCACTCCCCTTCTGGGCTTTGCGGCCCTGCGTGGTGTGTAATGGTCCAGAGAAAATCAATTGGACACTGCATTTCAGAGATAAGGGTTGGGATATTATTCTGAATAACCTGGTGACCCCAATCAATCTCTGTCCCCAAACCTTCTGAAAGTTTGATACTCTAGTCTGCAATTAAGCCTCCACAACCAAGAACTGTAGCAGATGTTCCAGTTAAAACACCTTTATTAACTATTTATTTTTGATTAATATCATGAGATACCAGCCAGTGCATTTAAAGGCAGACCACAGGTTTTGCCTGACTGGTGCATGGTCCAACTAAGATTTTGAGTTATTTTTCACCTGCTTTTTAAGTTTTCAGAGTTTTTGTAAGCTGGTAAAACTAAAACTGTGAAATCCCTCAGACTTCCCTTGTGATAGTGACTCTGGGAAAAGAACTTAAGCCAAACTGTCACAGTGGAAAGAAGAGAGCTTGAAATGTGAAGGGGTATGAAAATACTCTGCCTCCCTCTCCTGAGAGGGAGCAGGGCTGGGATGATGCTGGGTGCTGCTCTGGGTGCACTTGTTCCATTTGAATCAAGCAAGAAATCATACCTGGTGGGAACAGCTGCTGCTCAGGGCAAAGCAGATGCTGGGAGACAAAGACGAGTCTGGAGAACAAGTATTGAACACAAAGGTTAATTCCTCTGATAATAACATTTCTGCTGAGCCAAACCTAGGCTTGCTTCCTGCTCTGTGATGCCTCTGGGGCAGATGTTCCCTGCAGTATACGCTGCTGCTGCAGATAGTGCATGCCCTCCTTGTGTGCTTTTGGGCATGGTTAGCAAGGGACAAGAGAGGAATAAATCCTGTGCTCGTCAGGCAGTGCGAGGGCACACAAGGAAGATGCTCTCCAGGGGATGCACAGAAAAACTCTTTCCCACAGCCTGTGCCTTCAGATATGGCCAGGGCACTCCCTGGTGCAGCAAACTCATGCATGCAGGGTCATCCTACCCCAGGGGCTGGACTTTTGGCTTTGTACCACGCAGCAGAGCCCTCAAAAGCCTTTCCCTGTCAGCTGGGCAGCTCAGCCCAGAGTTCCCCCAATAATTCCTGCATATGCATCAGCCACACGGTTGGCCATGCAGGGTCTGACCCTGAAGTCCCCAGGGCACTTTTTCCTGGTGGATATTAATGTTGGTGAGTGATGCCCATTTACGCACCCTGCACAGCTGGCTCTGCCTACACCAAATCCCCCTGAGCTGGCCCATCCAGGGCAGGGGGAGAAGGGGCCTTTGGCGGGAAGGTGTTTTTCATCACCCCAAGAGCTGTGTCCGATGGCATTGTCAAAAACAGCAGGTAGCAGTGACAGGCAGGGTCATTCCCCTGCCCAGCCCCAGCCCCTATTGTGCTGCCTTTCAGTGCGAGCGAAAGGTCAGCCCGCAGCCCCGGCTCCCAGCCCTCGCTTTTTTGTTGCGATTGTCACAAGGTAAATTAATCAGATTTACGGCATTAAGCCTTGCCGTATCTTGAGCCTTTCAGTCCTTTCTGCCCCCAAAACTTCCCTCATATGAACAGGCTCTTTGTTTATCCTTGCCCATACAATCTTCACTTGGTGATGGGGGAGCGGTAGAGGGACAAAGACTGGAGGGGAGGGCTGCTGCCCGCAGGTACCCCACGTCACAGTGCTCACCACCCCAAACACTGGTGGGTCCATTGCTTCAAATATTTCTCCTGGCTAGCCAGCTGGGAAAGATCCAGTTTTCAGAGCTGCAGTGCCACTAGCACATCTTTTGGGAAGAGTTGCTGCCCCTCCAATCAATAAAAGGCAAGAGCAATTCTGCAGCAGGGGCAAGACGCTGCCACCGTGAGCACAAAGCACAATTTATGTCCCTCTAATGTACCTACAGCATATGGGACCACTTACACAGTTGTTTGCCATGCTCAATGGGGCTGCTGAGCCATTGGGGAGCTGGGTCTTATTTCACTTTCTGCCGGGGATTTGGAAATGACCGGCCCTGCAGCCAGCACAGGACTCCCCAGCCACGCTCCCAGCGTGAGCCAGCAGCGAGGCCGGGTGGAGGTGACAGGTATCTTTATCCCACCACGCAGGAGAGCTCCAACATCCCGCTGGCAGGAATTTGTCTGCAAATTTTCCCCCATTGAAAGGAACAAGGTGGCCGATATGATCACTTGATTAAGGGGTAGGCGAGGGACACTTCAAAGGACTGTGCTCCAAGGAATTCCCTTCCCTTTGGGAGACTGTGATCCACTTCTCCCCTCTGTTTCTCACTCATAGGATCTCACATCTCCAACTGCCAGTTTTGTCAGTAAGTCTCATTTCTGCAGAGTATACAGCTTAAAAAGGCCTATATCTGATCCATCCATATGGAAAAGCAATCTTAAAAGAAACAGCAATGAAACTCAGAGAGGGTAATAAATGCAACTGCAGTGAAACTCACAGCCAGAGTGGGAATGGGTGGGAAACAGTATCAGTGACCTTATCTTCTGTAGGTGCATTTGATTTTGATTTGATTATCCTCAGGGCAGCTCATAACCGTGAAACATAAAATACATTAATGCATTTGTTTTGGGCAATGGCATGCAGATAAGAGGAAGATTATACACCACATTTGGATGCTGGGTTTGTCTTGACTTTTCTGCTTCGAGTTTTTTAATTTTTGCACAAAAAAAGTGCGAGATGATGGTACATAGAGCATACATTCAAATGACCTCTCCATAATCAGGAAACGTTTGGTGTATATTTAAATTTAAAAAGGAGAACCAGATTGATATCCTAAATTCTCATCATCCATCATTCTTTGCAAAAAGACCTCTTCCCAGAGACAGCTGGCAGGCTGAGTGCCTTCCCTCCAAAAATAAGCAGCGTGGGTGAGTTTGTACATAATCTTTTGGCCTGGTGCTGATACACAACCAAAGACGTCTGTAACTTTTGGAGTGTGACTGGTGTCACATTGAGTGAAAAATGAGACCTTGCGGTGAGCTGAGAATCCTCTGTGCCCCAGAGCTGGTCTGTGAATAAAGCCAGCAGCACTGCTTCCTTCCCCTTCGTGGGGGCTGGCCCCCCACAGCTCCTGGCCATGCTCCTCCTCCTGCAGCCCCGAGCTGTGACTCATTAAAACTGGGAGGACTTCAAATGTCTGGGCCGGATCTTCCCAAAGAGCGGGAGGGTGAGCCTGGCATGAAGCTGGACCTCTGCTGAGTGTCCTGGGTGCTGGCAGCAGCGATTCATCCCTAGATAAGATTTTGTGGAGAGAAATTAATGTATTTTTAATGAAAAACATGGTCCAGCTTTGAAGAGGAGACTAATTTATTTTATTGTCACTCTCTATTGACACTCTCCCACAGGGAAAGCTGTCAGAACTCTCTACCTCTGCCCATCCAGCACACGAGCTCTACCTGTGTCACAGGGATGAGGTGTTTGCAACATTTTCAGATGAAAATTTTTTGCATTTTCAGATGAAAAAGCCTTAATCAGTATAACATATTTCCTAAAAGAAGAAGAAAATAGATGTGAGTCATGCTTTCAGGCACACATCTACTTAAATGTTTTGCCAGCATACATCAGCTACAATCAACATGGTGATTTCCTCAAGACTGAAAAAAAGAAGAGGAGGGAAAAACAGGCACTCCCGACTGTGCCTGAATTTAAAAAATGGTGTAATTTTTTTGGCTTTGTCATTATTTTTATTTCCCTCTTCTACCTCTCCCCTAGAAATTATTAAATCATTAAAATGATTTAAAAAATAGCAAAGCAGATGTCTGGCCTGTTTGATCTCAAGCCTGAATACGGAAGAAAAAGGAGTCAAGACTCTGATTATGGAAAAAAAATGTAGAAGGGAGGAAAAAAATTTTAACAGGAAAGTCATGAAGGAGAAGATTTGGCTTTGATCTCCACACTGCACTGGCTTCGCTGGGCGGAGGGCTCTGCTGAGCAAAGCTGGGCTGTTGTGCGGCTGCTTTGCAGGATCACAGGGGCAACACTTTACACCATCTGCTCAAAGGCAAGCAAGTCACTCTGAGTGAGATTTCCATCCTTTGGCTATGAGAAAGCAAGCAAAATACATATTTGATGTTTGCAGAATGAAGCTAGACCTCAAATCACAGATGCTGTTTTGACTTCTACACAACTATCCTCCTCCAGCTGAAGGAGACTGATTAACAGGCTGCAGCCTTGCTTTGCTTAATCATTTTAGTTCCTTATTTGGATGCCCTCCTCTTTCCCTGCTGCAGGGAATCCAGAGGGTAGGAAACAACCATTAGAAATCAGAGCAATGACAGCAAAGAAGGTTAGCAGGCATGCAAAGCTAACCTGCTCACACTGCTCCTGGTGATTTTCAACAGTAGAAAGTATGCTGGGAACAACAAGGGGTCATTTCTCATGGACTCGCTGCTAACAGAGTCTCTAGATATGTTGGACAGAGATTGACATTTCAGCCACTTACATTTTCACCAGGTCTCCATTGGTCTTTTACCTTTGAGGACATCATTTAAATCAGTCTCTGAAGACTGCTTGAATTGCTTTCTATCTTGAAGGAAAATTATAAAATTATGAAGATGGCCTGAGAGCATAACTTATTACTCAAATCCATCCAGAATTTGGCAGCTCTGATAAAAATGTAAGTGGTGCCACGGTGTTTGAGATTGCAAGTTCCTCCAGCCTCAAAGCCCCACCAACACACTCCAGCCCTTTCCACAGCGAGGTGGAGAAACAGGACAGGAGCTGTCTCCTGGACCTGGTTTTGTTTGTCTGAGAAGCAGTCATAATCAGAAGAGACTCCAATGAAATTACCACACCTACTCCTTCCTGAGCTATGGGTTTTACCTGCTGCTTGCACAGCCCCTCTCAGAGAGTCCATCTCAGATGTTTCAGAAGGAGAAAGAAGCCCCACAAAATGTGAAGTTGGGGAAATCTATGCCACACAGATCCCATCTGCATGACTGGCAGTGATGGACTCATGCTTTAAGGCGTTGATCTCCATATATCTTCCAGGCATATTTTAGGATTCAGCATCCTAAAGTCTATGTGGCGGAAAACAATAGATTCCTTCTTTTTGTCACTGCAGCTCCAGAGGACAGAAGAGGCTGCTGGCATGTCTTGGACACCAACACCCAATGCAGCTTTTTTCTGCCAGCAAATCCTCTGTGGGTGGTGACTGTAGACTAAAGACCTGCAGGTGCATCCATGTAGGGCTCCTACAGAGCAGCTCTTCTTCTCTAACATTTGTGTGGAGCCAGTTTCCAGGAGATGATGCTAGGGGAGAGTGATCCTCCGGCAGGATCCATGTTTTCCAAACTTTTCTGCCCTTCAGGTCTTGTATGCAAACAACTTCTCACCAGCCATGGCTGCCTCTCCTGTTGGAAAATTTGCCAATAGCAGTTTGAATGAGAGCAGACCAGTCTTGGCAATCTGCTGCTTGGAGTATACCAGGCATCTCATTTCCAACTGGAAAAGTCTTTTACCTTAGCCCTGCTGACGAAAATTAATTGAAGACACATGTTCACAAGACCCAGAGGACATCTGTGTAAGCATTCAGTAAGAAGATCAAGACTAACTCACACCAAGCTTAACCAGCATCACCTGTAGTGCTGACTGCAGACATGCAGGAGGTGGCCTCGGGGTGCCAGGACACCCAGCTTTCATGTTAGCCACACGGGGAACAGCCCTGACTGTCCCTGGGCATGTTTTCAGCCATCACCTCCATGGAGATGCAGCCACCCCAGAGCAGACGGTGTTTGCTGAACAACAGGAGCAGCCTCTGATCAGAAAGGGAGCCCAGATCTACCGGGACAGGCAATGGCACGAGCAGAATCCAACAGCTAATACAGAGGATGGGCGAAGCAGGCAGTAACTGCAGCTACACAGAGCTCTATCAGCTGGGAGGTGTTTCCAGGCTCGGTGTGGGCTGTGGTGAAGCTTTCAGAGGGATGACACCTGGCAGCCTGCTCCCTGTCTTTGGACTGTCTGTCCCAGCCACGTGCCCTGAGAGGCTGGCTACAGCTGGGAGGGTCCTACGGCCCTGCGTCAGCTGGGGAGTGCAGACACCCTCTGCAAGGTGCCAGCCACAGAAAGGGCCCTTCCAGAAGGTCAGAGCAGGGACAGATGGAAAATGGTCTTTATTTAGCTTGGAAAGCTTTCCTTTTGGGTGGATCTAGCATAAAGGTGGGGTTCCCCCCCACAACGTTTCCAAAACAAGGCAGCAAACAGAACAAAACTAAAATAAGAAAACCTCAATCACACCTGATCAAACAGAACATTTAACTCAATCTAAGAGAAAAGATTTTGTTTCCTTTTCATGTGTTTCACTTACGGTAATTTTTGGTTGGTTTTTGGGGGCTTTTTTGGTTGTTGTTTTTT
>VZRS01009825.1:64108-103934 GCA_013398055.1 Ifrita kowaldi
GTTTTTGTTTTTTTTTTTTTTTTTTTTTTTTTAATTCTAAGCTCATGTGTTCATTCAAAAATAGTAAATTCAACATTTCACAGTGGGACAGCAGATCAACACAATACACAGAACTTTCTCAATTCAAAGTATGTGTGTTATATTCTTTTTTTATGTTTATTCTTAATCTTTTTTCCTCCCAAATTATCCACTGAATGTAATCCTAATTCATAAACAGCCCCAGCCCCTGTGAGGTTGGCCACACTGCCTTTCCACTGGACCAGTGACCAACTCATGATGTCCACCAGTGTTACTGGTGCCACCACTGAGAAAAGGAGTCTTCTGATATTTCACCAGCATTTCTGAGACTGTCTGGGAAGTTTGCTCACTGGCATGCCTAAAGTAAGACCAAATTTTTAACATCTGAAGGTCACAATTTGGGCTTTTGGGCAGCTGAAGAGAATGTCCCAGGCTGCAAGGGTGGATGAACCAGCACTGATATACTGCTGCAGCCTTGGTCCTGCTGGTGGATGCTTCCCACAAAGAGACAGAGTAAGTAGAAAATATGGAATTTGCCTCATCAAGGCTCACCGGAGCTCATCTGGAGGCCTCCTTGAGCAGACCAAGGGAGACCCATCTACTTTGAGCTCGTTTGCACATGAAGTTGAAGCAAGTTAAGTCCAAGTGTCAATTTAAGCACGGCTGATGAAAGCACACAAACACAAGCCAGCATTGCTCCAAGCTAAGAATTCACCCTCCTGTCAAGTGTCTCCTCAGCACCTCTCCCAGGCACTGTGATCTTTCTGTGGCTGTCACCAGCTGAGAGCCAGAGCACGGAGGGGATCTTCCACTGATGGTGCCTTCAACACACACTGATGAGCACAAGTGAGTCTAAAACTGGGGAAGGCTGGGAGGAAGCACTGGATCCCCCAGCCCTCCTTTCCCCTTGGGCAGGAGGAACAGCAATCCCTCCACTTGCTGCTATGGGGAACATGTGCTGCACAGACATGGCTGAAAAATGTGGTGAGTACTCATCCAAAAACCCAGAGCAGAATGAACTGCTTTAAAACAGAGATTTTAAGAAAATAGCTTTCATTGCTTGAAAAGCTCCTAGTCCCAAAATAAGAATTATTGCTCAGTTTCTGTAAAAAAAAAAGCAGTAAAAGCATCAAATCCCAAATGTAGGCTTTATTCAACTATGTTCCTATAGAAAATACTTCTCATTTTCCTGTCTGGTTTGATGCTGAAAACACCTGGTCTTGCTCACTGACAAAAGTGCACCTCTTGGACCACCTCTCACTTCCAAGGAAAACAGCACTGGATACTCAGCCAGGAGCATCTTTGCACCTCTGCCTCCTATGGATTTTGCCACTGGCTTTAAGGGTAGTAAGGCCCAGCACAGCACCCCCAACACAAGCATTTGGAACCAGTTTGCTCTGCATCCTGCTCCTCACTTGTCAGGGATTAAGAAGGAGAGGCGTTTAAAGCTGTGGGCTGGTGGGATGAGCTGGGGCTGTCTCTGGGGTGCAGGAGTGGCTGGAAGCAGCCCCAAGGAGAGAACTTNTTCCCACAAAGAGACAGAGTAAGTAGAAAATATGGAATTTGCCTCATCAAGGCTCACCGGAGCTCATCTGGAGGCCTCCTTGAGCAGACCAAGGGAGACCCATCTACTTTGAGCTCGTTTGCACATGAAGTTGAAGCAAGTTAAGTCCAAGTGTCAATTTAAGCACGGCTGATCAAAGCACACAAACACAAGCCAGCATTGCTCCAAGCTAAGAATTCACCCTCCTGTCAAGTGTCTCCTCAGCACCTCTCCCAGGCACTGTGATCTTTCTGTGGCTGTCACCAGCTGAGAGCCAGAGCACGGAGGGGATCTTCCACTGATGGTGCCTTCAACACACACTGATGAGCACAAGTGAGTCTAAAACTGGGGAAGGCTGGGAGGAAGCACTGGATCCCCCAGCCCTCCTTTCCCCTTGGGCAGGAGGAACAGCAATCCCTCCACTTGCTGCTATGGGGAACATGTGCTGCACAGACATGGCTGAAAAATGTGGTGAGTACTCATCCAAAAACCCAGAGCAGAATGAACTGCTTTAAAACAGAGATTTTAAGAAAATAGCTTTCATTGCTTGAAAAGCTCCTAGTCCCAAAATAAGAATTATTGCTCAGTTTCTGTAAAAAAAAAAGCAGTAAAAGCATCAAATCCCAAATGTAGGCTTTATTCAACTATGTTCCTATAGAAAATACTTCTCATTTTCCTGTCTGGTTTGATGCTGAAAACACCTGGTCTTGCTCACTGACAAAAGTGCACCTCTTGGACCACCTCTCACTTCCAAGGAAAACAGCACTGGATACTCAGCCAGGAGCATCTTTGCACCTCTGCCTCCTATGGATTTTGCCACTGGCTTTAAGGGTAGTAAGGCCCAGCACAGCACCCCCAACACAAGCATTTGGAACCAGTTTGCTCTGCATCCTGCTCCTCACTTGTCAGGGATTAAGAAGGAGAGGCGTTTAAAGCTGTGGGCTGGTGGGATGAGCTGGGGCTGTCTCTGGGGTGCAGGAGTGGCTGGAAGCAGCCCCAAGNAATCCCAAATGTAGGCTTTATTCAACTATGTTCCTATAGAAAATACTTCTCATTTTCCTGTCTGGTTTGATGCTGAAAACACCTGGTCTTGCTCACTGACAAAAGTGCACCTCTTGGACCACCTCTCACTTCCAAGGAAAACAGCACTGGATACTCAGCCAGGAGCATCTTTGCACCTCTGCCTCCTATGGATTTTGCCACTGGCTTTAAGGGTAGTAAGGCCCAGCACAGTATCCCCAACACAAGCATTTGGAACCAGTTTGCTCTGCATCCTGCTCCTCACTTGTCAGGGATTAAGAAGGAGAGGCGTTTAAAGCTGTGGGCTGGTGGGATGAGCTGGGGCTGTCTCTGGGGTGCAGGAGTGGCTGGAAGCAGCCCCAAGGAGAGAACTTAGAGACAGAAGCACCGCCCCTGCCCGCAATGTGTCCCACAGCACAACACTGTCCCCTTCTCCCAGGGGTTTGTACTCCAGCTTCATCTTCAGAAGCCTCCTCAGATTGCAGGAGGCACCTCTGCCCTGGGCCATGGGCAGCACAGCCCCTACTTTGGAAAGGAAAACCCTTACACTGCCAGCTGGTCTAAGGCACAAGAGCCTGCATATCATGCCACAAAGCTGCTGTTTGAGGTCTGTTTAATACCCTTACATCAGCAGCTTCCTCCTGGTTCTCACAGGCATGAGTGATGTCAATGCAGTCCAGCCCACAGCACAGGAGTGTGTTCTTGGCCAGAGCAGCTGCAAGTGGTCTCCCAAAGCACAGATAAAGCTTGAACCACTTGGACCTCATAGCTGGACCAAAGCCATGAGCAGCTTTGGGAATTCCTCAATATTGATGCTCACAGCTGGGCCAAAAGTATCCTGGCAACAGTATGCTCCTGGCCCTGCCCCAAGCAGCACCCTCCCCAGGCAGGTCCAAGGGGCCTGGGATGACATCTCTGCTGAGCTTTCATGGGTGTCTGGGGGCACATCACAGGCTGCACAGGAAGAAGTGCTCGGGCCTGCCGGGGTGACTTCTCCCCTCCACACTGCGGGCCTCCCTTTGGGACTGTAGAGTGAAAACCTGTTCCATCTATCCATCTGCTTCTGCTCCTTCCTCACATGCTAGCAGCCATTCTGCTGCTCAAGGTGGCATCTGAGCCTGCTTCAGAGCTGAAGCAGAGGCATATGAAAGCTGAGTTATGGAGAGACTCCTGACAGGCTGGCAGCAGTCTCAGTGACTCACTAACTTGTGATTTCCTCTGTGGTGGTTTTCCAGCACAGCTGCTCCCGGCCGCAGCACATGGCGAGTGCTGGCAGAGTGAGCACCGTGTCATTTCTCAGAAGACCGGGCTATGTGGGCAACCTGTGCATTGCTCATGCAGATCCCCACAACAAACTCTAGTAATTGCCTCAGAGGATAACAGGCCATAAATCTGGGCAGCTGCACATGTGAGGCACGCATGGTCTGGCTCCTGGAATCAAAGCGCGTGTGTTTTTGCTGTTTGCAGTGGCTGAATGTGTTTCTCATTCTGGATTCCCCTTTTCAGAGGAAACTCCCTCCATCCCCCTCACTTCTCTCATCCTCTTTACGAGAGGACCTCAGGCACTCTGGAAACACGGGAGAGGTTTACGCCACTCCTCTGAGACATCTCACAACTTCTTCGTGCCATTTGACACACGAGGAGGCTGCACACAGTAATTTTTTACACAGAGCTTGCAGAAGGTGCTGGATGGAGTAAATTATAATTTTCTGGCTTCCTGGCCCCATATTTTTTTTCTCTAGGTTTGAAATCACAGCATTTTTGTTGTCCACAAACTTGATTACGAAACACCCAGACTGCTTGGGTTAGAAGCTTATTTGCAAACCTGAAACTTAGTTCTAGGGTCACAGACCCATTTTGTGCAAACTCAAGGCTAAGGTTTGAGTGAAAGAAGAAAGAAATCTTTTTCCTCACAACTTCATAGAAGAAAAAAAATGAAATTTAAAGAGGCTTTGTCAAACAAAACCTAACCTGGCCAGTCCAGGAACCCCACACAAAGGGGCATTGTGCTCTGCTTAAGGAACAGCAAGTCCAGTCTGTCAAGACTATGTCCTGTACTGCCCGTGCTCAAGAAAGTTGGACTCAGGTAGCCAAATAACCTGATGACTTCATGTCTGAGAGCTGGGTAAAAAGTATCTTCTTGCCTCCTTTCCCTTCCCACTTATTTACAGAAGGGACTCTGCAGGACAGATCAGACTCAAACACAGCTGACAGGAGCAGGAGAGGACAGAGTCAGCGGAGCAGGGTCATGGACAAACCCAGCCAGTGGGATTTGTCAGCAGTGGAACTGCAGCAGGGGACCTGCTCACCCACAGGGGTGGCCAACTGTGAACATGGGGAGCAAGAGCAAGCAGAAAAACCAGCATGGTTGTTGAGATCAGCTACTGGAAGCACAACTGCACTGGGATGGCTCTGCCCTGTGGCAGAGCAGCCCAACACTGTGACACACTGCAAGGCCCCCAGGAGCCATCCTGGGGGTGACACTTGGAGGTGTCCAGCATCCTGCTGCTGGACCCTTATTTCTCCAGGACTGCTGGGGTTTCCTGGCCTGACATGCTATTGCATGTCCCTCTCTCCTCAACATCTAGCAGTGCACTCTCATATATTTAATTTGCTGCCCGAGAGTAGAGGGCACTAGAGCTCCAACAAAACACTGAGCAGGTATCTTAGCAAGGGTTTGCACGTCAGTGCCACAGTAAGGAGCCCTAGGAATGGACTCTGCCCCTTGGAACCAAATCAGTGCCTGTTCCCATCTGACAGTGAAAACAACCCCATGAAAACAAAAGCAGCAGCTCAGATCCCTATGCAGCACGTGTGCCTATCACCTTTATGGCGTTCATACAGTCTTTTATGAGCATCCTGGGAACCTGCAGCATTCCAAGGGCTGCCAGCATCAAGATTTCTGTCCAGCCCATTGCAAAGACCTTCAGGCTAAACAAGTGACCTCCCAGAGTTGCACGTGGCCTGGTCTCTCCCTGATTTGCTGTTTTCCCGTAATATACCTGAGACTTGAAGCCATGCTTTAAATAAAACAGCTGTTCTGACCACTTACAAGAAGGCAGGGAATGCAGCCACACTCTTCCAGCCATGGAAACCACATGAAAAGTTCTACAGGCAACTTTCCCCAGCATTCCCACTCTCATTCTTACAGGCTAATCCCAAGAAAAGCTTGGCCAGAAAAAGATTTGCAGAGCTTCATGTCATAAATCCAGGGTTTCACTAACATTTGCCAAAGGGTTTTCCCTCTTCTAGGAGGGTGTCTAAATCATCCTTGATGTGATGTTAGGGAACAAAAACCACCAGGTCTCCACAGTCAACAGTATTTTTCTGTTTCTTCCTGATGAAACTGTTAGTTGGATTTCCAAATCCCTCAGAGGAGGATCCTTCCTATCCTTTACTTTTCGTTCTTGCTGATATTCTTCCCTTTTGTTTTCAGCTTTTGGTTGGCATTTTACTGCTGTCAAGCACAGCAGAAATACTGATTCATTTGTAGCTCTAATTACCTCTCTGGTGTTGATACAGTCTAATTTGTAGTCTGTGAAAAGTCCCCTAGAACACAGCAGGATGAAACCTGCAGGTCATACAGGAACAATTTTAACTGTCTAAACAGCCAAGCAGAAAACAAAGCCTTTTCTACCAGGTTTCAGGAAAAAGCTACAGTTTTAACAGGGAATTCCATCTCCATGGGTGAATTTATAGGTCATTTAAAAAATACAGAAAAATAAGCACTTCCTGCCTTGAGATCCCTGAAACTGAAAGCACTCCCACCACAAGCACTGCTTTTTCAACTGAGCTAACACTGGCTATGGAAGTGAAAATAGAGGATGTGGGACATTTAACAGGACTAATGTTTGCGGCTGCAGCAAAACCTGCTGAGAGATTCCTGTATCATGGCTCAAGAGGGTTGGCTACATAACACAGACCTGTGGTGCCAAAGTAACCTCCAGAAGTTTTGGGGAAAGGACTGGGAGCACATACAGGCTAGGTATGGACTTTCTGGGCTTGACAGAGTGAGGGCACAGGTCACCCGTTCAACTGAGAGGCAGCATGGCTTGAGGAGAGGGGTTTGATCCCAGGGGTTTGTCCCATGGCCTTGGAGGACCCTGGGATTTCCTCCAGAATGGAGCGCAGAATGGGGGGCAGCTGTCAAACTTTTGCTGTGCCCTGGCCCACACCCTGGCCATTTCCACCTTTTGTAAAGGACCTGGATGGGCCCACAAAGCCCTGGGGACTTCATTTCCTACTGTGCAAGAGGTGAGAAGGATGGGTTTTGTTCAGCAGCTGGGCTGACTAGAGATGTGGGGCACACTGAGAATGGTGGGCTGCAGGCTGCCGTGCCCTGCCAGGTACCAGTCACCTCTCCCATGTCAGTCTCTTTTCCACCTGTGTAAAAACCCCATAATCCACATGGAAAAAACATAATTTGCTACTTTAATATGGCCATTACCAAATGGTTTATTTACTTCATTATGCACTACTTGCTTTCTCTCTTGCTTTTGGGCTCCATGAGTCATTTTGCTCTTTCTGGATTAACAAGATTTGTTTTTCTGGTAGATGCAGTAAAATTGCATTTTGTTCCCGCTCTATTATCTGGGCTTCCTACTTACCATTAAGCCTGTTCATCACTTTTAATGGCTGTTCCTTTCTCTCCTCACAACAGGATGGATGAGGAGTACAGCCATATCCTGAGTGACCAGAGACCTTCCTCTCAGAGTTATTCCCAGAACAGGGGCTCATCAGTAGCTGCCTGTGATTCACAATCACACTGTGATTACTGCTCATTTACCCCCTCTTGCCCCTTCCCCACAGCAATGCTCTTGTCATCTCATCTCTAGTAACAGAACCAAGTCTAAAACTCTTCTTTTTTTGCCCCAAACTGGTATTACACAAAGCTGATTTCACGTTTGGAGGCACAACTCATACTCTTCTCCTTGTATTTAAGCTCAGCTGTGAGAAAAACCTGTAGAAGGTGGGAATGTGTGTGACATGGGAAAGTGTGACAGCAGTCAGAGTTACGTCCCCTGCAGCAAACCTGGCTCCAGTGTGGTCTCAAGCAGCGCTCAGCCCCCTGCAGTGAGCTGCTCTGCCAGGGCTGGCTTAAAGGATAGACCAAGCAGGCGTCTACCCACCCCCAGGAAAAGCCTGGGCTGCAAAAAGCAAGCTTGCTGAAGTAAAAATATTTATTCTCAATTTCCTGTTAAATTTGGCAGGAACAATGAATTTTTTCTTGTAGTATTTTATTAGGAGATAGGGATTTAATGGGAAAACCCAGCAAAACATAATCTGCCTCCCCAGGAAACAGGGTAAGTCCAGGGCAATGTTTCTCTCTCACAGCTTTAACAAGGACATATCCCTCGGCTTTACCCTTGGACACTGTGGAGAAACCTCTGATCCGGTGGCCGGAGGCACGACTTCACAGCCAGAGGGACCTTAGCAACAAGCCCCTCAAAAATACCTTGAGGAATGGCATTTAGGGAAATCAACTGCCTCTGGCCAGAGCAGCTGCAGCACTCAGGTCACCACATAAGCCCATTCGCCTGGCACTCCCCTGGTCTTTCCAAGCGAGCCAGACTCGCAGCTAAGCTTTCAGACAGCAGTGTAAATGCAATCCTGAAATGGCCCCTGGCTTGCAGCAGGCTATGAGGGCAAAACACAGTGGCTTCTTTTCTAGTTGGAAAAAAAAGCTAAAGTGAAATACCTTCATGTTTCTTTGACAAAATTGGTAAATTATTTCTTTTCCCTTCTTTCCTTTAAAGCACCAGAATCGAGTTAAACTAGGAGTGTGCATCAGTGACCCGAATGTGACAACAGACACTGGGGACCTCCCCACTTAGGTTGGTTTTAAACCTAGTGCTTTGTATGAAATATTACAGTGTGATTCATCATAGAGTCAATTAGGCTTTAATCCAGCTGCAGATTTACCCACTCAACTGTTAAACCTGTCCTGGTTGCTAATGACCACCTAATAAGACAGGTAGTGGTGCTTTGTTCTAATTTAGAACATTTAAGTCCTACCTCAAGCTATTAACATGCAGTGAAGATTAGTTTGTAACACAAGGAAGCAATATAAAGCTATCAGCATTCATTTTGCATTGGGCAGTATGAAAACTGTCACACTTGCCATGCCACCACCCACCCTGCAGGATGGGTCAGAGAAGCAGACACTGTACCCCCCAAAACACAGTTCATCTCAGAAACACTTTCAACAGCTCCCTGCCATCTCTTTTCACCCAAGCACTGCACCTTCCCCAAACTTTTCTCTTAGGAGCCTAAGATTATTTGCAGTAGGAGAGGGCAGTGAGCTAGAGGCTCCATATCTCCAGAGACACCCATGAGTCAGTCCTGGAGCAGACGCCACCCACAGAGGTTTATCTCCATTTTCTATTTGGAGCCTCTCATTAAAGTCAATCACTTTTCTGCTGCCCTGAGAATGATCTCAGAGACTCTCCTCTCACATCCCTTTCTTCTCATCCCTAACACAGAAGCTTCTGGACTGTTGTAGCTCCCATAACCCACAAGACCGCCCTATCTCAGAGCACCCCATCTCCCTCCAGGGCAGCAGGCCAGACTGCCTCCCCGCCCCAGCACCTTTTGTAGCCAGTACAGCAGTAACTCACCTTTATCAGGTGAGATCAACTACTCTTAATGCAACACACCCATGGAACTTATTCTCCGATTTTGCAGTCCCTCCTCTTGGTTTAAACACAGCTGTTCACACCAGGCACATCTTGGCCCAACACCAAGTGAGCCCAGAGCACTGCATGTGTCACCATGCAGGAGCTCACTCTGCCCACACCATGCAAGCCCTCTTCCTGCACTAGGGGCAAGCTTGTTACTGCCCTCCTCGAAGGATCGATCCGTTTTAGTTCAGCATGCAGAGGATGAATGCACTGACTCAGAGCCCTTCTAGCAAGCAGCTGTACGAATACTGTGGATCCTGCAGGAAATTTGGGGAGCGTTAGCAGATGCCCAGCATGGGGGGAGAAAAGGGACTTGCAAGGAACCAGATTCACTTGGGAAATACACACCCATCCCTCTGGCAACTCAGGGGCTGCCAAATAGAAGCTCACTCTGTTACCAGGAAAGCAGCTGGCTTGTGCACAAGGGAGGAAATCCTGCTGCTACCTGGGAGCTTTCCACTGCCCACTGGGGAGAGCAGTCAGGGCTTTGTGCACAGCAGGCGAGACCATCAGTGGGCTCTCTCCTGAATTTCCAGCTGGCGTGGCCTGAGCCAAAATAACCCCGTTCCCCAGAGCTGCGTGTCTCTGCGGGTAGACTTGCAAGGTCAGGCTGTGCCACCCCTTCCTGGCAGCATTCCTGCCCCTGGGGCCTGGCTCCAGGGAGGCTGTCTGTGCCCCGGGGTGCCACTGCCATGCAGTCAGGGAGGAATTTTTCACCTTTACTTAGTTTGCTGGAAACCAATTGTGAATATAATGGAAAGTTTCATGCTGTGCAAAAAACTCCTTCCCATAAAGCAAACATCTACAGATGGAAAGTTTTCATCCTGCCTAATGCCAGAGCTGGGAAAGTAGGGCTGCACAGCCACACTAGGAAAGAAAACCCTGCAAATTACTGTGCCCAGAGCACTAGGAAGAGAAGACAGGGAAGCAAGTGTGGTGGACAGAGACCACCCTGTGAAAGTCCCATTCACACCTGTGGCCCAGTACACCCCCGTGTGCAGTCCAAAGTGCAGGTGTTGGTCTGTGTGACCTGCATTTGAAAGGATCCCCCCTTTTCAACTTCATCGATTTTGTGTATTTAATGGCTTCAAAGACGCTTGTGCTAACAGGCTAACTCTTACCAGGCGAGCAAGATAACCATCACTGTGCAC
Source organism: Ifrita kowaldi (assembly GCA_013398055.1). NCBI lineage: Eukaryota > Metazoa > Chordata > Aves > Passeriformes > Cinclosomatidae > Ifrita > Ifrita kowaldi. The sequence goes on from VZRS01009825.1 coordinate 74,521, forward strand.
CAAAGCCTGCAGCAAAGTCAATATTGACCGAGCTGCCCTGGCTGCATCCTGCCGGGCCGGGACTCCCAGGTGTGCAGCAAGGTTCTCCTCCAGGAACCGCTCAGGTGGGGACCAGCGGAGATTAAAACCAGGAGCCGCAGAGCGTGTTAGACAGGAACAGTGAGAGCAACGTGGGGTTTCGCAGCTCTCCAGACACAAGCAGCACTGTTGGCTACCAACAAATAGGAAAAGCTGTGCATGCAAATCACTGTCAGACCAATGTATGCATTATTGATTTTAATAGTCAGACACAAACGGAGACAGCCATCGAGTAATTATTCCCATATTACAAGAAAACACACATAAGCCATGGGACACGACAACTCTGCTGATGGAAACAATCTGTAGCTTTACTTTCTGCCTGATGCTATTTTTCACTTGTCCCTCTATCCCAAACACATGTTCATGTTCTAAGTGCTCTGAGGCTTTCTGTGCAGAACTCTGAGGCAGAAGGGCCAGTCCTAGGGGTGCAGCAGTCCCACTGCAGCCAGTATCAGCCCCCAACCCAAACATCACCACTGGCTGTGGTTCACCTCTCCCTAAACACTCATAGCACACTGCTCACAGGGGTCCTGCAGCATGCTGGAAACACTCCCCCAGGGTCAGACAAGAAACAAATAGAGGCAGGAGGTCAGATGAAGCCCAGCTCTCCCAGAAGCATATTTTGAGGTGCAGGGATCTTGTGCACAGATGGAAAGGAAAGACAATGTTGGGTAGTTTAAGTGAGGGATCAAGCACTGCAAACAGCAAACTTCCAAAAAAGCAGCTGCCACAAGTAGTTTGCAAGCAGCTTCTACACTGAAACAGCACTTGAGCAGTCCTGAATGATAAATGTTGAAAGGAAAAGTCAGTTCAAAGAGAAACACTGGTCCTCCCACAGGAAAAAGCCCTTGGAGGGAAAGAGAGATAAAGATCATAAACAATTAAAGAGCAATGGTTATTGAGTATACTACCCCTGTGATTAGAGCTCCTGAATCTGTTTATCAGGAATGGGATGGGTGCAATGAATACTGCATAGCCAGAAGCACCCAAATTGTTGATGAATCATGAAGGGCTCTGTCAAAACAGAGCTTGCCTACAAATGGAAATTCTAGTGTCCCTAGCTCTACTGGCTGCTCCAAACAGGAAACCTGTACTGTGAATTTCATGGTAAATATCTCTCTCCAGCATTTAGCTCTGCCCTTCAGATTTAAGACAGGAGAAGTGAGTTTGTTCAGCCAGAGCCTTTTCAAAGTCCACCACAGAGAACAGGATTTGTGATGAGATCTGTTTTTAGGCTGGACTGAATGGTTAACCAGTCTGATTAATAAATACCAGAAGGAGGAAATAACAGGCAAGTTAAACAGAGGAGAAAAATGTCCCCCTACATGGCTAGATAGCAAACGTTTACAAGAATTCTGTGCCTTGTGGATAATTCTCCCCAGCTCTTATTTAACAGTGTTTTAGAAGAGATGATTGCAGCACTTCTGAAGTACAGAGGTAGTGGGATTTTCCATGTCAGTGTGTTCCTGGAGGTTCCCAGCCATTTCCTTTTCTCTTCTCACTTCCTGGAGGAAATGAAAGATGGGACACATGCCAGTTGGCAGGACTCCTTTCTTCAGCAGTATTATCTGATGAAGGATGGTTGGTCATAAAACATTTCTTTTGTTTCCTGGGAAAGTATTATATTTTTATCCATTTACTGTTAAAATTTACAATTTTTAAAAATTAAAAATTATTTCAAAACTTCTCACAGGAAGCACCTGCCATTTTTCCAGCTGTGGCAGAACAGAGACAGCCAAGCACTTGCCTGGGTTTGTAAGGAGCTGAAGAGCTGTGTGCTGCAGAAAAGAGAGGTGATTGTAGGTATATGCAGAAAAAAAAAAATCCCAAGCCAACCAAAATGGTGGAACATCCAGTGGATGGAGGTTTGGGGGAAGCTTTTAATGCCTGTGATCCACACTAACCCATCTGCTACCCTTATGTGAGCATGTTTTTGAGTGTTTAGAAAATAGAACCTCCGTTCTTCATGCTTGGGAGCAGAGTTCCAGAGTGTTACACAGAGCCGGCTGCAGGGCTATGTGGAGATGCAGGGACAGTCAATGATGCTGTCAAACTCTCCAGCTCAGATACCATCGGGGCAGATAAATGTCCTCCTGGGCCATCTGTCCTGTCATTACCTTGCATTTTGGGAGCTCTGGGCCACAGTGACAAGCCCAGAGGGAGCAGTTCCCAATTTCAAGTGCCCCAGTGTTTCCACACTCACGGCCATCACAGCACTGCCTGCAGCACAGGTCTGTGGTGCTGTTAATTGGGTTAAACTCATGTAGGTATGTGGTGGCTTAGTCCTTACACATATATACTGGCTTTCAATTTTGTTGCAGGGATCTCTGTATAAAAAGCTGGAAAAGCAATAGGATAACGTGAAACTGAGCCTGTTCCTGCTAGAATTCCTGGTGAGTTTAGACTAGTGGGAATGTGAAAATGTGCTCCATATAATGGCAAAAAAGTCTGCTATTTCTAGAGACTTTTCTCCCCATACTGCCTACTTCAGCCTCCTCTCCCAGGCCAGACTAACAGATGGCTTCTGGCTGATTCTACCCACTGAGCTACCGAAACTGATGAACCAAAGAAAAGCCAGTGGGAAGTAATTCTGGGACTCTGTGGTCTATTTCTGCCACACAAAAGCCTATTGCTCCAGCTCCATCCTTAACACAAACGCAGCATGCCCCATCCCTGCATCCAGCAGCTGCCACGTGCTCTCCCCACACAGAGGATGATGCTTGTGCCCGGCGGGCACTGGGGGGGACAGGCTCCTAGCTGGGACAGGCTCAATAAGGCTCTTGTCTTATTCAGGCTTGTGCTCAATTGCATCCTGGAGCTCTGGAGCCCTCTGCTCACCCTGACACAAACCTGGGAATGAAAAAGATGACAAGGCACAGGAAATTTTTTCTGTGTGAGCAGAAAGGATGTGGAGATTTTTACTGTGCTCTTCCAGCTCAGAGAATTCTGCTAGAAAGGAAAGGGTAGAAACTGTTTAAGAACAATTGTTTACTGAGGTACCAGATATCTAACAATAAACTCAACAGTAAAGTCAAAAAGGCAAAACTCGAGGTATTTACTTGCACTGCCAACTGCTGCAGCACATGGAGAGCCAAAGCTGGGTGTCTAACAGGGAGATTGACACTGACCTTTAATGCTGCTGAAAAAAGTAAATAAGAAAGTTGCTGAATAATATGTTCAGTGATTTTTTTCTTCAGGTATGTGAACAGCTATTAATTTATTTTTGTTTATCTATTTGAAATATTTCTGTAGTTTGGTTGAGCCTTGGTTTGGAAACAGTTTTTCAAGCTCAATGCAAACATTTGATATTCAAAATTGGAGTAGTGTGGGTATGTTGGATTGGACACATAAACCAGGTGTCATGATTTCTTTGGCCAAATGAATGCAAATCTTGGAAACACTTCAAATGGTCTTTTTTATAGGTTTCAAACTCACTTTAGATAAACATTTGCTAATGACTTCAAATTGACCATGCCAGTAAGCTCATTTGATAAAAAGGCAATAGAAAATGCATACAAAAGGATTGCAAGTACTGCAATCAGTTCAAACACAGATCCAAGCAGAGTATGACACTAAGGAGAGCTCTGTCTGGTGGCACGAAAGTCCAGAGAGTCCTTTCAACAGCACTCGTCATTTCCTTAGGCTGCCATGGCTACAACGTGCTGAAATCTGCAGCACGTCTGGGACTCCCATGGCCCTGGGCACTGTGCAGCTCTATCATCACAGGCTGTTATCACTGTGGATGTACCATGGACACTGCAAACGCACAGGGCCTGCCACAGGAAGGTAGTTCTGCATCAGAGTGTGCTCATGGACTCATCTGTTCTTCCAAACAAATTAATCTAAATCCTCTGCCAAAGGGTTGATCTGCCCTGCTACTGGGAACACACACGTGCCTGGGCAGCGCCAACTCCAGTCCTGCAGTAGTGCTTGGATGTCTCCTTGCAGGTTGCAGCACTTCCACATCATCCAGAAATTTTGCTGCCTGTAATTTTAAGCACTTTGCCTGACTTTCATTTCTGTGAAAAGCGCTCCCCTCACTAATGCACTCATTGCACCCCTCAGTCCTATGGCTGAACAGGGCCTACAACAGAAATGAGCCAGGGGTTGCAGAGATACTCATACAGTGAATGAACATTTTACATTTTCAGCCTAAAAATATATTTGTGCCAAAGTCCTTTTGAGGCTCTTTTCCATAAGCACTGTTTGCTCTCCATTGCCTGGCTGCAAGGGAAGGTGGAGAAGCTCATGCAAACATGAGATGACAGGATCTACTACTCTCATACAGTGCTGCAGCTCTTCCATGAACACCAAAAAACCCGCAGACAACTACAGGAACTTTCCAAAGTCAGGAAATAAAAGAGCAAAGCCTCAAGAGCAATGAAAATTTGTAAAATCTCTGGAGGAAAAAAGCCTGTCCTCCTCAGAGCCTTCACCCTGAACTGCCCATGCCCTCTGCAACCCCTCAGTTCCCAGCCCTGGCAACTGAGCACAACACTGCCAGGGAACACAGTCCCTCTAAGACAGGGGCTGTAGCCTGGCTGCAAGCGGTCACCCCTCGTCCAAAAGGTGATGCTCAGAGCCCAGATGGCTCTGTTCATACAGCCCCTGGCTGGCCCTTAGTGACACACAGGGCCAGACACACCAGGGAGGGGAGCTGTAGGTGCAGCAAAGGCCACATTCACAATAAAATCTCCCAAGCGCACATTTTATCTCTCAGTCATAACATCGAGCTCCTTTCATTAGACACCTACTTTTTTATTTTCAGTCTATCTGTAAAAACATGAAGTCTTTTTTTTGTGACATGGTGGAAACGAAAGCACACAGAGCCTGATATTTAAAGTGTAGACATGTTGGTTTAATCCTGTCAGGATTTTAATGTAGATTATATAGGGACAGGCAATGACCAGAGGGAGGGAGAGAGGTGTAAATAATCCAGAGGAGTGTGGACTTGTTGGCAGGGTAGATTTATGTCCTGTCTTAATAAAGTGTCCTTTCATCTCTGGAACCTGGGCTCAGAAGCCAGTCTAGACAGGAATTAATGGGGCTCCTTCTCCACTTACAGATCTCAAGGTTTCCCAACACTGAGAGCTCAATCAGCCATGGATACTGTTTTTTGCAATGAGCTTTTAAACACAAGTTCTGACATTCACCGAAAAGGGTCTGCTGCTAGGCCAGGAGACAAATTAAACTCACTTTCTACAGCCTTTTTATGTGATTACCACCCTAAGATGAAGCCAAGCAATTGTGAGCCTGTTGTAAAGAGATGGAGCAGGGCATGCCAAGAAGATATTAGTGTGCATTGGTATGGACCGGGACTTGGTTCTGCCTGGAAACCATGCCCAGGAACATGAATTACTCAGGGCCATACAGCACCCGGGCCTGCAGATGCTGAGTTGTGTGAAGTCCCCTGCGGTGAAGGAAAATAGTTGACTTCTTTTCTGCTTGCAGTAAACCTTCTCCTCTGTTTGTTTGTCTCCCTGAGATGTCCAAAAGAGTAGGTGGGGATGGAGCATTCAAAAGCATTTCTTGGTAAAGGATCTGGGATTTCACTGGAGTGTGCAGTCAAGAGAAGCAAAGAAAGCTGTAAACAAAAATGTATGTGACCAGTGGGATTTAAAACACTTAAAGCAAAATTCTTTGGAGAAAGGTTTGTTAAGGATTATAATTTCTTGAACTCTTTAATTGCTTTTCCTGGGAAAAGGTCACATCTTAATCTCTCATCTCCAGCTATACACAAGGACCCCCAGATGCAGAGAAATTCAGCTCCTAATTTTACATCTGTTTAATTTTCAACAACAGGAGACAGGGAGCAGCAGGATGCACTGCCAGCTATTAGGGAGCCCTTTTATTATGCAAAATTTGGATCTTGTCTAAGTACAAGGCCTCCAATGGATAAAGACAGAGCCAGTTAAAGGAAAGGAATAGGAGAACAAAGTGGTCTCCAAAGGCACAGCAAGAGGTAAGAGCCCACTGTATGCAGTGATGGACAATGTGATAGGTTCTCTTCCCAGGGTATTTCTTCTACAGACATTTGGAGAGTACAGACAGAAGTGGCCAAAGAACTTGCTTCTGGGAGCTCAATAGCTGCTGGCTAGGCAGAAGGACTTCTAAATTAAGATATAAAAAAGTCACAGGCAATATGTAAGCAGTCCTCTGCATGATATTTTATTCTGCTTATATAGCTTAGCACTCAGAATGAAAAAACAATGATGTCTCTTAGTGATATTTGCCCTGGGCAGCCTGCACCATGCCCAGGGCAGCAGGAGCCCTCTCCTTCCTTCTCCTCTTCCCTGCAGGGTCAGTTTATTACACAAGCTCACAGCTCTGCTCCATGAGGATCCTGTGCCTAGGGAAGGAAGGGTGGCAGAACCTTTGTGTTTGAGGATTGATGAGGAACCACTGCAGGACCATGGGTGATATGCCCAGCTCCATTCATTAAGTAGCAATTGCCCTCTTTGCTCCGACCCAGGAATCTCCTGGGACTTCCTCACAAAGCAGGAGCCACTGCCAGAGGGTGTGATTTAAATGAGCTCCGGACCAAAATGCAAGATAGCTCCTGGCCTGGTGAAAACCAAGGTTTCCTCCCTGTGCAAGAACCAGCAGTGAGACCCCAGGAGAGGAAGCACCCAGGCTCAGTTAGCTCACTTCAGGATGATACCCTTCTTAGCTGCCTGTCCCAAGAGGAGCTCCTCAGCTACAGCAGGAAGTCTTACAGGGGTTGGAAGTAAGGGTGTGGAAGAAGATCAAGGGCTGCTTTGTCATGCAGGGTTTTGCACATTAGTGGAATTCATTGGTGGAGGCTGATAATAAAGAGCAGTAATAAAGTGTGTTAGACCACCCTGCGCCTGCAGAGCTGTGCTGAGCCAGGCTGTGGCAGGACGCAGCTTCGGGCTCTCCTAGCTCCTATCTCAATCTGCAGCCAGAGCACAGCAGCAGTCGTGGAGATCCAAACCAGATGCCACCTCAGCCTCAAGCAGAGCTAATATCAACCAGTGCAGCCCTGTGGTCTCAGCTGTGTTCTCCCAAAGCCACTCCCCTGCCCCAGCCATGACTAGGTTGGAGCACAAAGCAGTGCAGGCAGTGAAGGGATGTGCAGAGTGAACTTTACCCCTCACTGCTTCAGTCCCAAACATGTGTCGCCTCCACGAAGGCAGGCTGTGCTTCCTTCTGCCAGGTCCCACTCCACAGACAATTTATAAGCTGGCACAGGCTCTTCTGAGATTGTATCGTGGATGCCCTGGTGTGTTTTGGGCTCTGTACCAGCCAGCTTTTGGTTCACAGCTTCAGTCTTGCCCAGGGCTGGGTGTTGCAGTGTCAAAAGAGCAGAGCCAGGGTGGCAACAGAGCTCTGTGGAACAGAGGAGAAATCCCCCATTATACATCCCCTCCTAAGAGCTCATATGGCAATCTAAAACTTCCCTGTTAGGTAAGGAAGACACAGAGAAGTGGATGGGAGGTGGATGGCATTTCATGTGTTGGGACAGCTGGGCCCAGGGCCCTGTGGGTGGCACAATGAACCATGCTGTGTGCAGCTGATGAGGGTCTTGCTGCTACCCCCCCACCACCTCACTGCCCTGCAGCCCTTCCATCCTCTCAGGAAAACTCGATGCTCTCTTGGGCATGCGTCAGTAAAGAACCAGCCTGCAAGTCCTGTATTCACAACTCTTTTGACATATGCATCTGTTCTCCACCGGGCAGGTGAAGGTGTCAGGGACAAGGCATGACAGCACTGAGGCACTTTTTCACAGTGCTGTCTTTGCAGTTGCTGGGCCCAGTGACTGCCGGTAGCATGCACACAAGGCAGCCTTTTCCCCTGTCGATGCCTTGGGAAGCTGTCACCTGGTGCTCCAGCATCACTGACACCTGTCCCCATCTGCCCCCACTGCCTGCAGCTCTGCCACTGCCTGGGCACAGGGCTGAGGGGGGGCACAGGGGGCAGGGCTGGGCTTTCAAAGGAGCGGTTTGGGTTTATGGCCCCTCAGATTGCAACAGCAATTTGCACAACTGAGCAAGATGCTGCCCATTGTGGACCAAAAGGGACTGGCCTGAGCTCTTCCTCCCACCTGCACCGTCCCCTCCAGTGTCTTGCAGATGCTAATGTGCTGTGGGGGAGGCTGCCTCCAGACTCAGGGATGCCTGCAGTGAATTTTCCTGGCTTCCTTAGCTCTGACAAGCATTCATCAAACAAATCTCAGAGCTATGTGTCCACAGCAGCTGCAGGTGTTTGGACCCCAGGTCCTGTGTTGGACCCAGCACTGCTGGGCTCGTGGTGTACTTGTAGGGAGGACAAGGGAAGATATGGAGTGAGGAAATGTGAAGACATCTCAAAAGTATGAGCTGGATTGGATGGACTCTACACCATAATGAGACAAACATGGCCTGTGCCCTGGGAGGAAAACTAGCCCAGCAGAGGTGGCTGCTCTTGTCTAGGTTGGTCAGGATCAGAAGTGAGAGGAGCTGTAAAAGCCATGATGCTCCAGAAACCATGCATATTCACAGCTCTCTACCTTATCAAGGTAAAGGGACCGGGGAGCAGAGGAGCCCCACGTCCACTTTCTTTAGTCTCCCTTAACACTTGGCACTTCAGTCCCACTGCGAACTACCTGCTCGCCTTTGAGGACAGTCACCACTGACTCTCAGTCAAATGAGAGGTGTCAGAGTGTGCCAGTGAGGGATGGGTCCTCTCTGGGGGTGTCCTTCAGGCTCCACAGAGTGCCATTCCAGTGCTGGCCTGCTGCCTTGAGCACAGCATAATGACAAGGCAGAATCCCAGCTCAGGGGAAGGGGATCTTGGTTATCTTTGTAGGGAGAGACATGGGAGACCAGTGTTTGAAAAAGGAGTGGGGAGCGATGCATCCATAGTCCGTGGGCAGCAGTGAAGTCTCCCCAGATGGACCTGCATTCAGCCAGTGACAATTGAACCTTTGGTCCCTAAGGAACAACTGTTTTGGGAGTTTGAACCAAAGTGAGTTGAAAATTGTCGTTAATCACTGACCCCTGTGATGCTGAAAGAGCTGCATTAGGGAGGAGGTGCGTACATGAAACAAAAGCCTACAATTCCATTCCAACAGTGATTAAATTGACAGAGGTTGTGTCCTGCAATGCAGCATTATGGAAGACAAGGCAAACAAGATTAACCCACATTGACAAGGCATTTATCCATGGCTAAGAAGAGACCCACGCCACAGCATCTCCATCCCACAAGTTTACACCAGCCCACAAGAGTCTAATCCCTCATGGCCTGTCAAGCTATTAGGCAAATCTCTGGCTCTCATTTGCCTAATCCAATAGCTCCCAGCTTCATAAGAAAGACCTCCTAGGGGGCCTTAACAACCATGTTTGTTAGGCCTTATATAAGTAAACAAAGCTCTTAAAGCCGAACAGCTTCCTCTTCCATATGGGATCCCAACACTCGTTTAACCTGGAGATAAAACCAACCACGCTCAGGGAAGGAGGATGTGTTTATAACAGGTGGAGTTCTGCCTCCACAATAAGCAGCACCTGGAGGATTTTGCCATCACTAGCTCTACACTTAACACTCACTGCAGAGTTGCCAGGTGCCTTCATATCATCAAGGATTTATTGCATAGTGAGATCACAGTGCTCATTCCCTGTTCTGCCAGCTTCAGTGGAGGAATAAGCAGTGGTAAAGCATCCCTTCAAGAGCAAGATGTTTTGTGTCCATGTGTGAACATCACCAGGAGACCAAACACTTTCATGGGTTTGTACACCTGAATCTACAAATGCTTTATTGGAAAACTTCTAAATTTAACTTTTCTGAATCCTACCACTGGCAGAGATACCTCTGACATTACACAGGGTGCGGGTATTCGCTAGTCCTTGAATTTGAGGTCACCACTACCTCTGCTCTAGAGATATACCCCTCCCAGGTGCTTTGGCCAAAGATCCAAACTGTCTCCAAGCTCTCTGGATCTCCTGGGGCACAGAGCTACTCTTATCTCTGACACATCATTAATTATGTCCTTGACAACGTGGTTTGCTCCACAGACAGGTGAATCTTTAGGGAGGGTTCAGGCAGATGAATAGTTACTCAAGGCTTGGCTGCCTACTTGTCTTAGCCAGGCTTCTGGGGATTTGGAAACTAAACTGGAAATAACACAGAAGGAGGTTTCCTAAGGGGCCTTCCCATACAGCTCAGGTGAGGTTGGGTCAGGAAGCCATAATCTTGTTTTCTGCCACTTTCTCCACCAAGTGCATTTGCAAAGGCAGAGCTGAGAGAGCACATTTTAAGGAGAAACACACAGCCAGCAACAGAGGTCCAGTGAACAGGAGCACTAGGACAAACACCTCAATGGAAGAAAACCCATGGGCTGTTACAGACAGTTCACTGCCTGCCCCGACCTTAGGCAATTTGGAGATGACCAGGTTGTGGAACTAGCAGAAGAGCTCTGTGGAGAGGCCACAGGCAACACCTGAAGATGCAGGATGAGCCTTTGTCATGCTGTCAGGACAATCCACCTCCACCTTCACTCTTCCACCATATGCACAGTAATTTCAAGGGACAGGGCAAGACTGAAAAATGAGCATTTTCACTTTAAAATATAAAAAGGCTTCAAGATGCTTTTTGGCCATTTGAACTGCCAGCCTTTGCACTTGCCCAATCTCCAGGGATGCAAGTATGAAATATTACGTGTTTTCCATCAGTCTGGAGTGGACTTCCCTCAGAGATTGGTGGTGAGCAGGGACCTGATCTGGAACTGTAAATCCTTCACACCCACCAGCTGAACAGCTGTTCAGGTTAGGTCTCATTTATATGCAAAGCAGTTCAGCCATCAGCAAAGATCTCTAATGATGCAAATCAGTCGTGTGTCATCCTAGCAATGAAAGTCAAGGGAGCCCTTACTTGCTTGAATCCAGCACATTTCAGCAAAAGTGCCATTTAGTAAAAGAATGGGGATTTTTACTGTGGAGTATGGCCCACCACCCTCAGTCACTTTCCAGCTGAGATCACAGCTAAATCGCTTATCTTTACATTTTCATACAAATCTGATTATCCTTGAACAGCTAATTGTTTCGTAAGTGCCACTTGGAAGCTATCCATTTCCAACACAAGTAAAGAAATGGCACTATAAAACTGTCTGCCTTTGCCATGAGTCACTTTAGCACATAGGATGAATATTTGGCACTCTTCACTTTTTCAGATTAACTCGCATATTTATTTTGGAAGAGAAAAAATTGACTGCTTTAATTCTTTGCCATCAGAATTCCTCATATTTGCTTAGCTTATTGAAACTTTTTTAATAGACTTTACAGTATGTATGTTATGTAGTGACTGCTGATGGAGGAGACATTCACATCTCCTTTCATGTAAAGAAAAAGCTGGAAAATATCTATGAGAGCATTTGATATTTCATTAAGAGAGTCAGTAAACCCTACAGGTTATGTCACCTGCCATGAAGAACAGTTTCATCCCTTTGGCTGAGGCCATGGAAACATCCAGCAGGGACTTAAATTCAGTGTCTTCTGGATGGAGTATGTGTTTCTCTTACAAAGAAAAATTTTAACATGTTGCAATTAAATTTCTTAAAGACCCATTCTGAGCTAGGCAGGGAAAACCCCTGAGAAAGAAAAGAGGGTTCTGGGCTTCAGAAATCAAGATTTCCTCAGCCGTTCACCCAGATTCATGAAAAAGTAGTTATACACCTTTGCAAAAGGATGTTGCTTAGCCTGAGTAAAAGCGTTCTACATATTGTCCCATGTGAATACATATATAAGCTAAAGTCTAAAAGACCAACCAAATTCAGCATCAGTTACAGTTTATTAACATCTTTGGACTGCTACCTAAAACAAAAAAGTAATGTTCTAGGTGGGCCTGATCTAAATGTCATATCCAGGAGCTGAAACAAAGAGTTCTGACTTCTGAAATGAAAAGTTTTGCATTTTGCCATCTAGAATCCTGCAGGGTGGAGAGACTGCAGAAAAAAGAAATGACAAAAGTCCTGGGCATCTCCCAAAAGTGCCATTGGAGATCCAGGACAAGGGATGTGTCTCTATGCTGTGTATTCTTGGTCCAGTCACTTATCCCAGTCTGCAAAATGTGGCATTAATGAATGAATAGCCAGGGAAGAAATTGCAGAGCAATATAAACAAGTGGTATATCATTACAAGAAAGGCTTGTATCAAAGTCTAATATTTTTGTAAATGTAGGCAAAATAGCTCTGTACAGTGACCTAACAAAAGACTGAAAAGCTTTAGGAAATCAGAGGTACTCCATGCAGACAGGAGCCTTCCATTCTAAAAGACTCTGCCTCTGCAAGGACCTACGTGCCCTCCATTCCTATAAACTGCAATGAGGGCCGTGGGTGCTCCTCCCTCCCTAGATTGAAGCCTAAAATTGTCAATTAGGAAAACAAATGTGGGTACTAGACATCTTTTTGTGAGTGTCAGTTTGGCAATCACTTTATTACAAGTAATTTTAGTATTGAATGTAGTGCAATTTAGGTAATTTAGCAAAGTACAATGATGGATTGAAGTGCCTGGTGATAGACATTTATTTCACCTTCTGAAACACAATTATTATGCACTTTACTCAATAATAGTATCTTGTTCCAACTAAAATACATGTTGTGTAATTCTTTAAGCTGTAGAATCATAGCAATTAGAGAGGGAAATGGCTGATTAAGTCACCGATTCCAGGCTCTTGCCAGCCCACGAATTTTCCCTGTATCAACTAGAGTTTTCTCCAAACTCCTTTCTTTTACATGCTTTAGTGATGATGATATTCATAAAAAAAAAAAAAATTAAAGGAGACTTCAACCAATTCAACCACAGTCAAAAGATTCAGCCTTTTCCTGCAGAAAATCCTGAATTTTCACAGTGGGAAGGGTCTGAGGGGTTTTTACTTTCTTCTTATGGCAGGTGGCTGAATTGCTTTCAGCCAGAATGCTCTTCAATGACCTTTTTTTGAGGAAGCAGCTTTGCTGAAAAAATTTCCCAGTTTCCCATCTAAGCCAAAAGTATAAGTTCTGCTTTTCAGTCTGAAGGTCCTCTTATTACTTTTTGCCTAATCATATCTTAGTATTTAGCATTTGCTAAAACAGAAATAGAAAGAAAAATGAGCCTGGCTGAATTTTTACTCATGAAAAGCCTCCATTCCTGACCTATACTGGTAGAGGGGTGGTTGGAATGTGGTTTCAACTGGTCATTTTAGAAAGCTCACCTGCCCAAGCCATCTCACTGCTTGAAGACCAGGGACCATTCTGCTGTCAAATGCTGGATGTGCCTCACCACATCCCAGCACAGGGGAACAACCAGACACCCAGAACGTCGTATTTTATTACATGGACAGACATACCTGCTGGAATGTCCTATGGAAACGGCTCTTGTGGGGCTGGCTTTGTGCCCTCTCTGCGTTTATCCGTGGGTACCATTCTTAAGAGCAGGTGCAACCTATGGAAACAGCACATCTTAGATAAATAAAAGAATTTCTTGAGAAAGCAGGCTTTCAATGTGAACTCATGGAAACAGGTGGGCAGAAAAACCTGTGCTGTGCACAGAGTTGTGCTCTTTCAAACACCAAAGAGACAGACCAGCGGAGAGCTGCACGTGCAGCCAACACCCCCACGGGGTGGCCACCCCTGACAAGTGTGGCCCAGCTGTGGATGGGCCAGTGAGGCATTGCCCAGGCTTGGCAGGGCCAGCAGTGCCCTCAGGGGTTGCCATGCAGCCAGCACCAGCAGAGGACACCATGCTCAGACACAGAATATCACAGATAAGCTCAACTGATGATTAAAAAGGAAAGAAATGTGTGATTCTTCCAGGCAACTCAACCAAGCAAGCAGAGCCACAGCTTCTGTCATCTCTCCATAAGCCCAGTCCTCACTCAATTGTCCTGCTCAAGAAGCAGCTTTACCTACATGCTGTTGGAGTCAACAGACATCTCCTGGGGTAAAATACTTTCTGTGCAAGCCAGTGTTAAACTCAGCCCCATGATGTCCTTTTTCCCCTGCATCTCACCAGCTCCCTGAGCCTTCCTGCCTGGTTATCCTCCATTAAGGTTATCCTGTAATTGAGCTGCACACAGGGACCTGAGTACAAATATGCACTGGTACATCTGACCCAAAATTAAGCACCAAACCCCTTCTGTTGAATTTCAGAGTTTTCTGAGGCTTTAACCACAGAGTGAATGCCTGTGAATATGGAGACTGGAGGAAAAATTCCCCTGGTGCAACTGTCGGGTGCCATTCAATTCCAGCCATGAAATCACAACATTTACTTTGTAGGGCCGTGCCTGTGTCTTGTCAGAGGCACAGCCTCTCACAGCACAGGAACAGGCTCTGTTCCCAGCTCTACCACAGACTTCCCGCATCTGTCTGGGAAAAAATCACTGAGAAGCACATCTGAAAAAATGTTACACGCTCAGCTCCAGACATTTGATCTAACACCTGGCCTAGCTCTCAGCAGTACTGGACACTGCAAACACTGTTGGCCTCGACTGGGGCACTTGTAAAATCCAGACCTGATGGATGCAGTGGGGATGGAGGGAACATCTGCTTCTTCACTGCACTACACAGACTTCACACTAAGGTACATTTTCAGTGGAGCTGTGTACAAGTCAAACCAGTTAAACCAGCGAACAGTTGCTCTTTGTTCTGCACACATGCCAGAAATTAAAAACTCTCACAGTTTGGCACCAAGAAGACAGAGACCCAAAGCTAGTGACTGTATTTGGAAACAGGAGACATTAACTCTTTTAGTTCTGTTTAGCCACGTGTAAACAGAGGATGCCAATTCCTGCCCGGTACTTGGGACTCCCAGGCATTTGGAAAGCACTGAGGGCATCCCATAGACAACATAAAAAGCTGCTTGCAATACTGCTGTTTTAAAAAAGTTAGTGAGCTGCTGGCTGGACACTAGTAATGTTTGCTCTGTCAAGCACAAAATAAGATACTGTTGCTCACGCTATAAAACAAATTACTGTTGAGCATGCTGAATACAGGGGCTGCTTTTTGACATTTCATCCAGTGTGTTATATCCTGACCTAGACAAAGAAGAAGTATGTGGAAATAGTTGAAAACTGGAGATAGCTTTAAAAGAAGAGAAATACAAAGTTTCAAAAATGTTTCCCTGCCTTGACCGGGTTTATTTGCACATAGGTCTGTCTCCCTGTAGAAGTTTTGAGGAGGAATTCACCTGTGACAGTGTTTGCATTTGAGAGGTGCCTTGTTGGGGCAGCACACCTGTGTTGCACAACCACTACACACAGCAGAGCTGAGCATGCTGCTCTGCAGTGACGGTCTGTGAGAAAGGAGCACGGGCCTCACGCTCCAGCAGGTATCCATGGCTGGGATGTGTCATCTCAGCTGAGGAGGCACAAACACGCTGGTTGTTCACTGTGCCTCAGTCCCCACACCGTGATTTTGCTGGGGTCCCAGGAGCTGTGTCTTCCACTGCAAGAGACCTGGGGATGGGTTTGATGGGTGATGTTTGCTGCCATGGGGAGAAGAGCAACCTCAGACCTCCTCCTGCGCGAGGGTAATCGCAGGCAGCGAGGGTGCTGCACGCAAGCGAGGGTGCCTGCTGCTCCCATCTCCTCAGGGGCCAGTCAGGCAGTACATGGCCCTCACTGTCACACTCCACCAAGTCTGCTGGGACATGCCACGGCCAAGGATCACTCTTCATCAGCGCTTTCTCAAATAAGCAAAAAAGAGTGAAATGTCAAAATAGAATAAGAAAAGAAAAGAGGCATCTTGTGTTCCTCTTATCTCCTTCATTCCCAGGAGTCTCTGATGCCTTAAAAGAGTGGCAACCTTTCTGAAAGCAAACGTTTTTGATAAATGATACAGTTATTTATTTTGCAGAAAGCTGAAATATGTCATGATGCCGTTTTCAAAGTAACAGCATCTAACAAAGAGAATCATTGGCAATTTACTGCACGACAGTCCATTTGTGTCAGAGGAAGAAAGACCTTGTTTGAACCTCTCAGGATTTGAACCTGTAATTCCACCAAACCAAAGGCTTTGAAACCTGAAGTTCAGCAGTTTTCTCCCTGAAGATAAAGCTAGGTTTTCCTGTTCCCCATGAATCACCACAACCCTGCAGGCTACTGTGGAACATGAATTCCTCACTACACAAGAAACAGCAGCGTCCGTACATCCCATCAGCAAGCGGTGACCAGTGCAATTGTGCAGCCATCCATGCCCCCAGCTGCTCCTGCTGGTGCTCTCAGGTTGGATGGTGAGGATAAGGGAATGAGATCCGGCATGTGGGATGCCTGCTGTCTTCTCAGTGCTGCACACTTCCAAGTTACTCCACTGTTTGTGATCACTTCAGCTTCTCCCAAGGCATCTGACAAGCAAACAGAGTTATTTTCCTTGCCTAAACTCCCAGCTTTGCCTCTTGCTGCCCCTGCTAGGGTATGCTTTAATGAGACCCCAGAAGAAATACATGTGCATCCAGGAGCAACTGCAGGGGCCACCAGTGCCATCACATTGCAAGATTTTAAGCAGAAGATGACAAAGTTGGAGCTGATCTGGAAGGCCCATTCAACCTAAATCCCCTCTGCCCACCCAAGGAGCCTGGCATTTGTCCTGCAGCTGAAAATGCAAATGCAATCAGACAAATGCAATCTTTACAGCTTGGATCAGCACTTGCCTCCTCCAGGAAGCATGACCCCATTGCTCTGACTGTTGGTTCTGATGCAACAGCCAGCCATTGCACCAGGAGGACCTCAGAGACAGCCCAGGGCTATGCTATCACATTACGAGATAAACACCCTGAATTGCTCAATAGATCCTATGATGATCCGAGGGTGGAAGGACTGTGCTTTCGTGTTCTGCTCTGCTGACTATCACACCCATGACCAGCAAACCCATGCTGACCCTAAAGGGCTGCAGTCCCTTGGGGCATGGCAGCCATCCTTGAGGGAGTGACCCTGAGCCAGACTGCGTGCAGACAGCCCCATGCTGCCAGGAAGGGCTGGCTCTGGACACCCAGCTACTGCCCCAGCCACTGACAGTACTGAATTGTGGCAGCAAGCTGAGCACAGAAAAACACTGGGGTTTCCAAGGAGAGAAGCATGCAGTTGGTGACAGCATTTTCCCCAAGTGTTACCCAAATCTGCAACGAGTTGTAACAGGCTTGTCATAAATCTGCACTGCCAAACTCTCCCTGAAAGAATCTCTCCTGACACCCAGGAGGGCAGACCTCCCTCCCCAGAAAGGAGGGGAAGGATGTGGCTGAGATGGGTAACCAGACACTTCTTCACTGTCTTTTCTCTCTGCTATGTGCTCAAAGCAGCCTTCCACGGGCACATTTTTGGAGGTTGGACACTTTGGGAGGATGGCTGCTCTCCAGGCAGGCTGTGGGAGCTGAGCTCTCTGCCCAAGACAAGGCCAGGAGGAAGAAGAGGCTGTCTCCTGCCCTGGGTGATAAACCCCCAGCTTTTCCCCAGCTCCCTTGGAGAGCAGCTGAGGTGTACCACCCGTGCTGTGGTTCACAGGCCCTCTCTGTAGGCTCAGAAAACCCATGTTTCATCCCCAGGGAGAAGTGCTGCCCTCTCACACAATTAGAGAGCAGCTGCCTTCGTCCTGCATGTAGCTGTTTTGAAGATCCCACGTTCACACCAAACGGCCGTGGAAGTGGGACCAGGCAGGTTGTAGGAGGCTTTCCCATAGAAGAGAAGGAGGGGGCCGTGGTCAGAGCACAGGACAGGGAATTAGGACATCCAGGGTAGGATCTGTGCTGACAGAGCGAGCAGCCCAGCAGGCATGGTGACACTTTTTTTCTGTGTGAGCCCAATCCTGCTCAGCTCAAAGCCTTTCTGCTGAGGTCTCCTGTGCTGTGCTGATGCTGTCACACTTGGCATAACGTGTCTGTGGGGGATCTGCAAAACAGCTCTGAGAAAGACTTATCTTCCCCTCCTATTGCTTCACTTTTTACCACCAAGCTGAAGTAAAACATTTCCTGGCGTTCTGTCATGGGGAAATGACATTCTTCTTCCCATTTCAGGGAAGAAGCACAGGAATAACCAAAGAAACAGTTAGCTTTCAGGAGATTTTTGGCTGGAGGAGAAGTGGCAAGGTCTGGGGGCAAGAGGGGATTCAGGCCAAGCAGGGTTGCCCGAGCAGCTCCCAGATGCTCCAGAGAAGAGCATCCAAACCAGACCTGAACTGCAGTGTGGAAGCAATTTGTAAAACAAAATCAGTGACCAACCAGCCCACGCACACATCCTGCCAGGCACTCCCCTCTCTCCTCTCTGCTAGCATCATCTGCCAAGCAGGAGATCAAGAATGTGAACACCTGCATCTGCCAGCCCATGAACCTGGGGTCAGAGTGAGCTGCTGTGACATACCTGTGCCTGCCTAGCCCCCTGCCCCCAGCACTGCTGCCCGCAGCAGAGCCAAACCAGAGCACACTGCTTACTGGTAGGGCTTTAGCAGCAGGAAGAATTAGCAGAGAATCTTTTGTGGCCTTGGATCTTAATGAGATTCATTTCCAAAAAAGCCCAGGGTCTCATTGCAGTTTCCAAGCAGAACGAGATCACCTGAGGACTTTGAAAGGGAAAGGAGAGGTACTTCATTAGTGCTACAAGAGCAGAGCTCGGCAGGAAGGGAGAGCAGAGTTGAGCCCAGGCCACGCACATGGCAGGGCAGCATTCTGCTCCATCTGTGGCATGGACATCCGAGGATGCTGGATTCCAGGTTAAAGGAATACACACTTGTGCATATTCTTCTATATGCAACTGAGATGCCTCTTGAAGGTCACACTGAAGCTGGCTTCTCTGTGATTCCCTAGGAGTAAAATTGGATTTGAGGCTATAATAATTTAAGAAAAAAATACCAGAATTGCTTTTTCGGCTTCACATAGCCTGGGATCTGGTTTAAGGGCCTTCGCAGATACATTCCATGCTGATTCCAAAGACTTGTTAAAAAATACTTCATACCAGCAGAGTTCTGAGGGATTTTTTTCTTGCTAGTCCTGCAGGCTACCATGGGGAAATTCACTAGCAGGATTTCTGTAGGACTCTGACTCACACAGGAACTTTTATTACTGCTTTTAAATATTTGACTGCCTTTTGGCTGCTGGCAGAAAAGTTATTAAATGTTTTACCAGACAAGGCCAGAAACGCTTTATAAAAACATCTTGGCCTGGCATAAAGCATATGTCTCTACTTATCTCTGTAGCATGTGCTCAAAGCTTTCACATGCCCCTGGCAGTGGAAGAAACTTGGGACCTTCATGTTTCTAGGCTGTGGATAAACAGAGCATCCAATGTCCTGTGCTCGTGTGAGTAAATCTCCTGGTATGGAAATAGTCCTGCTGCAATAGGCAAGATATATCAAATTTGCAGGACTGAAGAGGATGAGGCCCTGGTACAAACTCTAGATTATGGTTCACATGCAGAACAGCTCTTATTCTTGCAAGTAGTTAATGTCACTCCGTTGGGTGGCATTTTCAGTACTGTGTGACATGTTGCTTCTTTGCTTGAAGCCCTTTCCCCTCCATCATTGTTTTCATTCCCTTCATATTCCTCATGTAAGTTAAGATGCATCAAAGAAAGTGTCCCACAAACCAGAGCAGAGATGAACTCTGTCCCAGTGCTGCATGGAAGAAAGTGGGAATAAAATCACTGCCTCTTTCTGTTTTCACAGCAGCAGTAAATCAGGATGTTCTGCTAAAGGGGCTGTTCAACAGAAGGACTTGTGCTTGTATTTTGTTGTTCTACTCCCCGATTATTTTGTCATGTGATACAATGATCAAAAGCAGTGGGGTTATCACTAAAAGTGACTGCTGCTTACCTGCTCAGATAGCTGTGCTGCAGGAAAGTAACAAATGCTTCAACTTCTCGGCATCCCTCCGTGGGCATGCTGTAGCTGAACACACGTGCAGCAGGGATAAACACAGTGGGTAAGCGGAAGGAGAGAGGATCTGCACGTCAGGGGCCGAGCAGACTGGGAGCAGCCCCATTCCTGCTGCATGGAGCAGGGGTATGCCTGGACTGGCCCCCACTGCACAGGGGTTACCCCAAAAAGGAGCAGCTCTGGGGCTGCTGGCCACCCAGCCTCAGCAGCTCAGGCTGCTGGGGACTTCGTGCTCCAGGAGCCAGGCTGCTCCAGGCTCCTTCCCAAGCTGGCAGCAGCGCTGGAGTGCAGCAGCTTGGAGCTAGCTCGGGGCTGTCCCTGCGGGCTTCGCCTGAGGCAGAGCTCACACGGTGCGCTGCTGTCAGCGAGGCTGAACTCCGCAGCAGCGCAGGGGAGACTCGGGCCCAGCCTCTGACCTGCACCATTTCACTGCACATTAACCTCAAATTCCACGTTTCAGTGACTTCTGTGGGGGTGCAGATGACAGGGTCGGGCCCCGCCAGGCAGGAGGCGCAGAGTGAGGATTCCGAAGGGCTGACGGTGCGAGCCCTCCCTGCACCCCGCTTCCCCTCACACCTCCCCGGCTCCATCCCCAGCCCGGCCGTGTGCGCTGAGCGCTCCCAGCAGCTCCCCCGGGCCAGCAGCCGTGCCCCGAGCGGGAGGAGCGGGCTGCGCTGGGTTCGCAGGCTCCTTCCTCGCACGGGTCCGCACCGGCGGGAGCAGCCCCGCGCGTCCCTGGCCGGGCACAGCCCGCGGTAGCGAGGGCCACTGGTGCCCTCTGTTGTCACAAGAACGCATAGGAGAGCCGGGAGCACGAGTGGGACGCGCCACCCGCCACGGGCGCACGGCTCCCGCTGCTTTGGGCTGCGGTGCTGGGACAGGGCTGAGTCTGGCAGCGCCCAGGGCTCGCTGCAGGGAGGGCTCGGTGGGTTTGCGCCCACAAAGGGCAAGAACGGCTGCAGCTCACTCAGCTCTTCCACCTTCTGGCTGCATCAGCCAGGGGATCTCAGTGCATGCCAGGATGCCTTCCTAAATAGTTAGAGACGAGTCTGAAACCGTCCATGGAAATCCCATCCAGGTTTCCCGACTGAATAGCGCATGTGCAATGGAATTTGCTTTTTCTTTCAAAAAAGAGTGCAGCTTTGCAGTGGGCGGGGGCTGATGGCTCAACACATGCAGTGGCACTGAGGCATCTCTGCTGAGAGCAGGGTTCAGCCCTTGCTGCCCAGCTCAGGGAAAAGCTGCCAGTTCACACATTGCTTATCTCAACACGACATACCAGCATGTTCCAACACCGACTGCTCTGAGCATTTCCCTGATTTGGGCACAGGATCACACCAAGTACTTGCAGGGCTGCAAGTGCTGCTAGGAGTGACACAGTGGCTTGTGATTTTCTTACAGTCTTGGCCCAGAGGCCCATAGTATGGACCCTACAGGCTGTGGCCCCAAAAGACCCATCTGACAATCTAGCCTGTAGCACAACTTTCCCCCATCCTCTCGAGGGGCAAGCATGCCTTGCACCAGCTTCCAAGCAACAGCAGAGCCCTCTGGACATCACTCAAGCACAAGGTTTTGTGCTCTGTGAAGCCAGCCTGCGGTCTCCCACCACATTCCCAGATATAGCAGGGTGCTTACATTCCCTACTCACCCACTAATAGAAGCCCAGTCCTGCTGAACAGGCATCTGTATGTCCTGCAGAGTCCCCAGGCTCAGACACATTTCAAGGCTTGCAGATGATACGATCATACAGCCATCACCTTAAAAATTATTATGTGAAAACAGGGTCTTAACTGGAGCAGACAGATCTGACTCTATTCAGAACAGAACAGACATCAGCAAGAAGTGGCTGGGTTCCACGTACACAGAAATGGTCAGCTGTAAATTCCATGCACATCACAAGGAAGCACTAGTTAATTATTATTTTAATACTACTTTTTTTAGCACCTATCACAAACAAATTCCCCTCCTTATGGTCTGTATGTTTTTGTGTAACTAAGTCTTAGAATTAATTGTTACTGGAGATTAAAGAAAAATTGCTATCTGGTCAAAACAGAAATTTTACTCTTTGTGAATTATCTCTGGAAAGATGCAATTTCTCCATATGTGTTATTAAAAACAGCTGCAACAATTGCAGCCTGTGATTCCTGTTAACTCCTTGCTAATGTAGAAGCTCAGGAGTTTCAGATGTAGCGATTATGTGCTGTATTTCTGCTGTTTGGGAATGGTAGTAACGACATACAGGAAATCTCTTCTAAAACATTGCACTGCTTCCTTCAAATGCCACAAACACACCTGCCTCCAAAGACCTCATTGTGAATATCTGTGGGAATTACAGGCTAAGGAGCGACAGCCACAGCTGGGGCAACTCACACAGCCCTGAGAATGAATATCAATCAAATACTGGGCACTGCTGTGCCTTCAGCACAGATGACCCTCCCTAGAAGTCAGAGTCTTCTCTGAGAGGGCAGCAGGACTCTGTTTTTCACCAAAGGAAAGTTTTTCACACAGGCAGTCTTAAACTCTGCGCTGTTGCTGGAGCAGTCAGGCACAGAGCAGAAATGCAAGGTAATAGAGCAATCTGGCCTGTTCCCTGGGCTCTCATAGGCATCACTCAGAGCAGACCTTACACTTGCCATGCCAGACCGGACCCCAGCCCTGCGTGGTGCTCCCCGCAGACAGAGCCTCTCTGCGTGGGCAGCTCTGCTCGCAGCGGAGCTTAGGAACTGCCCTTAGGAACTCCCAGATCAGTGCTATTTTATTTAACAATCCCATTTCCTTTTCCTGAATTTCTGGAAAGAGTATGGCATAGATCCAGGTTTTTCTCTCTAAAGTGCAGCCTACATATGGAAATAAAAACATTCAGAAAGGTATTGGGCACACTAATTGACTGAACACCTCCAGCAGCCCCGAGATGCTCAAGGAGCGGAAGGAGGTGTGGACAGTCACACCTTCTCCTGTAACCACAGACAGTCTGTTTCCAGTGCCAGGAATGTTTGTTTGTGCATTGTCTCCCTCAGCTGCCTCTATCGCTCTGTATTGATCTGCCAGGCCAGACCTGGCAGGGCTCCTGCACGCAGAGGGATAACGAGCTTTAGGGAGGATTGATTTCATGACAACACCCATGTGGAAGCACAGCATGCACAGTGCTCTGCCTGCTGTAGACCACACAGATATGCAGAACTCCTTGCAGTGGCCTCAGTATTATTTAGACCAAGTAAATGTTAATACAATAAATAACAAGTAGCTTAACTGCATTTTGAAGATGGGTCTGATCTTGTAACAAAGCCCTTGTGGACACCCCATGCATCTGTATAAACCAGGTAGGATCAAGCAAACTGCTACAAGGATCCTGTTGTGTTACAATAACATCTTCAGGATGTTTGTGGCTCCATCTGGATCTACATCCCCTGAAAGTGCATTGGAAATGTTCCCTCCAAAGGGCTCATCCATTGCAATAATTTACAGAGGGGACATGACAGAGGAGAGCAAACCCCTGGCTAGAACAGTGCAAAGAAGCACCCAAGTTGCTCCTTCATGGCCAAGAGCGCTGTCCAGTTCATTCAAACGTATGCAGTCTGAGGGAGTTTGGAAGTGTTCAGCCTGAAAAAGAGATTTATTGATGTGTATAAAGATCTACTGGGAGGGTGTAAAGACACCAGAGCCAGGCTCTTCTCAGCAATGCCCAGCAGAAGGACAACAGGCAATGGCACAAACTGAAACAAAGGTTCTACTTAGACAGAAGAAAATATTTATTTACTGTGAGAGTGGCCATAAACCAAACAGTGACCAAAGGGAAGCAAAAAAAAAAGGAAGGTGGTAGTCACATCAAGCTGAGTGCTTTCATGTCTCAGGCTGCTTTCTTTCTGAATAGGACAGCCAGGCTAAGCTATTGCAAAAAATATATTTTTAGGACGATGATCTTGAAAATTTTACTTTTTAATTTATTTTTTAAAACAGTTTTATTTAGTGTTTTATTTTTTAAATATAGCCTTTGGTCATTATTCAGTTTGACCCTGTGTTTCTCCAGGAAAGTAGGATTTATATCCAAACTCAGCATTTTTCTGGGCTTTTAGATTCACAAGTTAAACACAGTAAAACCAGGTATCTTGCCTCATTGCAGGTAGAGAAAAGCACAGATTTCTTGGCATTTTAATCACCCCATGAAGATCAATGGATGATTTTATATATTTTTGTGGAGAAAGACAGGGGGAAAAAGTCATATATATTGATTCTCAGGCATCAGTGAAATGAATAATAGGGTGAAACATCCTACGTAAGTTCTTTGCAGGTCTTGTGACATCTGCCTGCCAAGGAAATGTAGCTGTGCATGTAGGTTGTGATTATGCTAAAGAGGCACTAAATTAGTACATTACATGCCCCATTTAGCACTACTGTGCAAAATCTGAGAGTGCTAATACATTTTGTTTCTAGGGTCAAGAATCATTAAAGAATGGATTCATGGTCATTCATTAGCCAGGAAATTAAAGTTTGACAGCTGCTTTTCAGTTCTGATTTCTCTTAAATGGCAGTGTTATATTAGAAGCCTTTTTTTCTTTTTTTTTTTTTTTTTAAACTTTGAGGCTGTGGAATGGTGTGTATCATCCCTAAAGCGCAGTATCCCCAAGCCATCCAGCCAGACTTTCTTCATAAGAGTGCTGTGTGGCTTTGGGGATTATTTACAGGAGCAGAAAATGCTGCTGTGCACTACTCAGAGTGGTTTCTTGCTTGGCTCTATGGTTGTAAATGATGCGGGGTTGGAGCTGTAACACTGCTCCGTTTGCATTACAAAGGCATCCTACATTGTGCAAGCAGAAACAGGGCCCTGCAGTCCTCTGTGGGCCACCAGTCCCAGGAGGGCAAGTGGCAGGTGTCCATGTGTGTTTGGAGAGAATGAACCTCTTCATTAAAACAAAAGGAGCGAGTAAACAACAGTCCTGTCAGCTCCCAGCCCGGCCCAAGGCAGCAGAAACCCTTCTTGGCCACTAAAGCAGGCACATAACATGGGGAAAGTTCTCGGTAACCCCGACAAAATTCCTGGGATTAGGGTCTCAGTTCTGCAGAAGCCTCTGCACGTGAGACGCCTCGGAGAGCCCAGCGGCACAGCTCCCGTGAATACACAGCACAGCACAGCCACAAGTGTTTGCAGGCCAGGGGACAGCTTAGCTGACACTTGAGATGCCTTTGTTCCCTGCTCTGCATCAGCACCCACTGCAAATACATAGGCAGGCATTCCCCTTTACTGTTTTCCAGCTTGCTCCCATGAAATTTATATCAACAATAGGACAGGTCTTGCTTGCTCCACACAACAGACATCCTAATGAGAGCCCTGCTTTATGCCTCCGCAGCGTTGTTCTTCCTGACATGCCTAAAAGCACCTTGTACACTCCAGCCAACATCTAAGCATCCTCACTGTCCTGTGGAGTTAACCCTGATTTTCCGTGTGAATGCAACTAGTTTTGTGCTCATCTTTCTGAAACACTAGTACCTCTCTCTGTAAAAAAGCAGCTCTGAAAGGGCAGCTTTGCATGGGAGAAAAGGATGGAGCGAAAAAAAATTATTCTCAGAAAACAAAACAAAACAAAACCAACCAAAAAACCAAAACACCGCCCCCCATCAAAAAACAACTGAGCAGCCTGGAGCCTTCTGTTGATCAGAGCCCATGGGCTGCCTTTGATTAATAATCTCTGCATCAATACTGCAACTGATGTAATACTCAAATATGTTGCATTAAAAATGCCAACATCCAATTGGATTGATCTGGTTATTTGTACTACAAGAGACACTCAGTTCCAGTAAGAGCAATAGTGATATGATCAACTGTATGCCTAAAGAGGAAAACTTAGAAAAAACAGTTATTTCACATTCCACTCACTACAAAACACTGTCCCTTCCAGGCAGGCCATCAAATAATGCCAAAAAATTACAAAGTACATCTGAAAAACTAGGACTCTTAAACAGCAGAAACGGACTAAATTAAATAATTTATTCATTACAAATTATTTCCTTCCATATAAATTGGTAGAATTGAAAGGCCATATTTTAATGATAAAGCACTGCTTAGTTCTAAAGATCCTATGTTCTTTGATAAATTTATGCGGAATGCACTTCCCTTTTCCTGAAATGTTGCTATCCCCAGAGAGCAGAGCAGGAGCCATGGAGCACTACCGGCCTGATTTCAGATTTAAGTGCTTTACCCAGTCCTGTCTTGGAGGTCTTCTGCTGCTATCCTTGAGGATTATTCAGATGCCCTAATGCCCCTTGCTATTCCTGTGTTCCCAGCCCCAGGGTGACGTGATGCTGAAGCCGGGTCTTGAGCTTGGTCTGGTTAGAAGGAGCTCGGTGGAGATCCTGTCTCTGCATGACGTGATCCCAGGCTACCTTCAGTGGGCACCTCAGAGCTTTCATGGTGTGCAATGTTTCTTGGACCCATGAAATTTTTTTCCACAAAGTGCAGCTGGTGGTCTGCCATAACCAAGTGACTCCAGGAGCTTGAGCCCTCCTGAGCACAAACAAGTACCCAGAAAATGCTCAAATATCCAGGTCCTCAGACCAAACCACAGACAGCTGCTGACACGCAGCTTTGGTGCTGGCAGCCTAGATGGTGCTTTTTCAGTCCCAGCTCAGCTCCCTGTTGTGTTTGCTGGTACAATCACAACTGAGCAGAAATGGGGACCCAAACAGCCCCGTTGTGCTGGGACCAGCCTGCACAGGTCCACAGTCAGGTACAGCCATGTTGTGCCCTTTCCTGTTGCTGCTTTCTGCTGCTGGCCCCATCACAGCCATCCCACTCCAGCAGCATCTCTGGGCCATGTCTCACAATGCTGGTAATTATTCTCTTGCCAGGCTGTGAAAAAACAACTCTAATTAGTGTCTTCTGGAGAAGCCCCCTCCCTGCCACACTAGAAAAGTTGCTGCAGGAGGCAGATGTACAAGCACAAGGCAGCAGGGCAGAGAGGAGGGTGCTTGAAAATACTCCATGAGACTCCTGGGCCAAGCGTTATCTCCTGTTTCCTTTGAGAGCCCACAAGAGACAGCCTTCCCAAAGCAACCTCTGAGGTGGCCCGTTCAGCTTTTGTCTCTCTCAGCAAAAAAATTTCTGCCCCAGCGGCTCTGAACAAGGCTTCCATTAACTCCGTCCCCGTGAGGGCAGCACGTGGGACAAAAAGCCCAACACTGCGTCCCAGCCCTCAGACAAGCCTGGAAACAAACGTTGCAGGAATTTGTCAGAATAAAATCACCCGCTCGGTGTCACTGCATAAATTTACCTACCTCAGCGCCTATTCAGGGCCCTTCCAAAGGGGCAATATTAAAAGAGAGAGATCGGACACCATCTCTATAGCAACACCAACCCGGAAAAGTTATGGCTTGCCCAGCAAAGGGAATCCCTGTTTTAGGCACACCACCAAGTCTAGGGGTTAGTCTAGATTTTAAAAACAATTCCCCTTCCACTTACTTTTGTTCCTTGCAATAAAGCTTATTTAAGCGACAAGAGCACAGCAACCTGAGTGGAAGGAGAGCAACCAGAGGATGGCCAGCACAGAAGGGGTGCAGCAGAGGGATGGTGTGAAGTGCTGCAACACACACGTCTGTCAACAATGTAAATCACCCACCTGCTGCTTCGGGGAGAGCTTTTCTGGTGCTATTAAACTCACAGCAAATCCCAAGGTACAAAAGTTATCTGATGTCACACCTGAAAACTAGGATGAAAATATAGGTCAGAGTTCCAGTTTTCATCGAATTAATAATCACCAATTTCCCATCTTAAAAAGTTCTTGAAATAAAATAAAGTGCCTTTAAATTGTGGGCAAAAGAAAGGTGAGAAAGCAAAGAAAGCTGTTAGAAAGCATGAACTGGCAGAGGAAAGTGGGACTCATTGAAATGAGAGCTTGATCCTGCAGAGGATATTAAAGCCAATCTAGCCAAAGATCCTTTCAATCACAGAGGCAGGTCTGCTCTATGTCTGCTCTGTGTGGGGTAGAAATGAATGAGAATTTAGTTATGCCCCAAACTGGATGAGCACAATGCCCTGGTTTATGCATACCGAGATGTGAGCAGAGACTGGGTGACTAATGGGAACAAGCACGAGAAACTGTCATTTAGGAAAAACCAGCCCACGCAGGGTTATCCACTGCAGAGCCAGCAGCAGCTCCATCTGCGTGCTTTTTATGCTAGTGGCATGATTCAGTCTTTAGCCTCTGATATGGCTTTCCATGCTGGAAAGCATTCCAAATGCTTGGAAGTTTGGGTCTCAGATGATGAGTTTCTAAATTTGATATGCAACAAGCAGTTTTGGAAGGCAGGTAATCCAGCAGCATTGCAGACACTCTTACTTCATGATTCTTGACAATTTACGACATTGATCTGCATTAAAACCAAATGAGAAAGCTTGAAATAGCCCCACAATTATGCTGCAGAGAAGCCTTGGATGACCTTCCATTAACACCTGCTCTGCACTAAATGCTGAGCATCAATTCACACCAAGATGAAAACCGGGCTTGTAGTTGAGTTTAACAAGTGCTCAGCACCCCATGGCTACCCTGGCTGCAGATTTGTCCTCCTGCACACTCATATCTTAGTGAAGGTATCCCGAGTAATGGGAAACGCTCAACAAGCTCTGCTAGTGGGGGCTTTGGATGGACAGCTGGAGGAAAGACCCTGAACTGCATAGCTGAGCTGTGGCTCCACACAACTTTCTCCCATCGAAGTAAAGACTTCTAGATCTGGAACTATCATAACTTACTTGAGGCTAATCTGCCTGTCCAAACTCCAGCTGCAAAGTAAACTTGTCCCGCTGAAATACCACTGGAAAGATTAATGCTTAGCAAATGCATTAAGTGCTGGGAAGGCAGGAGCTGAGGCAGTTGAGATAAATAAGGGGAAATCTACTTCTAAGACACATTTGTACAGTTACATTTCAGTATGCTTGCCAATAATATGTACTGTGGAATGACTTCAACACGTAGAAGAGATAAATTGCAGTACATTTGCACATGATGGTTTCACTAGGAACATCATGCAGAGATGCCTTCCCTTCTCCGTGGCTTCTTTCTCTCACAGATACACCAGATTCCTCCCTCTGCTTGCTCCTCCACCCTTCCCAGAGCTCTGGGCTTTCCCAGTTCCATGGCACCGGGCCCAGCATCAGCAAGCTGGTGTGCTCTTCAACATCTTCATAAATGACTTGGACACAGGACTGGAAGGGATACTGAACAAGTTCACAGACAATACAAAACTCGGAGGAGCTGTTGACTCCCTCAAAGGCAGGGAGCCCTGCCGAGATACCTCAACAAACCAGAGGGCTATGCAATCACCAACCATATGAAATTCAACAGGGGAAAGTGCCAGGTTCTGCATGGCAGAACCTGGATGTACCGACAGGCTGGGGAATGAGAGGCTGGAAAGCAGTGCCAAGAAAGGGACCTGGGGGTCCTGGTAAATGGAAAGTTGAACCTGAGTCAGCAGTGCCCTGGCACCCAGGGGCCCAAGCGTGTCCTGGGGTGCCTCAGGCA
>VZRS01009826.1:0-40956 GCA_013398055.1 Ifrita kowaldi
GAGCGGTGGCAGAGGCAGGGCAGTCACAGCCTGGCTCCCAGGGGCGCAAGGGGAAGTGGGCTTGGGAATCCCGGGTTTCTCCGGTAGATGGAAAAGCAGCCGAAAAAGCAGAAAAAGTTCTGACGAACTGCTTCCGAGCCCGGCCAGCACCCGCAGTCCCGACTATACCCAAACCCAGGTGAAAGACGAGTAGTCCGAGCGACCCCCCACCCTCTGTGGCCAGGTATTTTGTTTGGTTTAAGCACCCAGCAATTTATCGTCCTGGCAACACTATGGAAAAATTCTTTAAGAGGGAAAATAAAAACCAAAACAGAAGGGGAACTCCCAAAACCCCAACAAAGTGCTCATCTGCATTTTTCTGACTGGTACAAAATCCTCTCGGGAGGAGGATGCCTTTGCACTCACTGGATAATAATGAAAACTTGTTTCAATCAATAGTCTCTAAAGCAAACCATCTTTCCATTCCTATAGCAGGAGTCAAGCTAGATAGAGCATTAGCACTTAAACATTTAAAGTATGCAACCTTACTTTTAGGAAGCATTTTGTAAGGAGTAGAACATTGACCCGTACTGTTGGTAAACACTAGTATTTATTGTGACAGTGACAGAGACACACCAAGTATTACCCACACAAATACGTTATTTCTGCACCTACAGCCATGGTGTTGGAATTGTTTCCGATGAATAAGTTCCCAGTGGTGTAGGTGGCAGCTA
This sequence comes from Ifrita kowaldi, assembly GCA_013398055.1. Classification (NCBI taxonomy): domain Eukaryota; kingdom Metazoa; phylum Chordata; class Aves; order Passeriformes; family Cinclosomatidae; genus Ifrita; species Ifrita kowaldi. Next base: position 714 of record VZRS01009826.1, read on the forward strand.
AAATGTAAAGTCCCCACACAGATCTTTTCCATCCTATCACAACATTGACAAAGCATGAGTGCACCTGCAGTGCTGAGCTGAGTGTGGTGTGCTGCATTTTCCAGCAGTAGATAAAGGCAAATGTTGCTTTTTATTGGGCATCAACATTGCTTAAATTCTGTTTTAAGATTCTTTCAAATTCTGTTTGTCCGTTATAACAAAGACAGAAATATAGTGGGTACATAATTTTCTCAGCTCTTTCCTTCCTGAGAATCAAGTCCTAATAACATGGCATTAATCATAATTCAGAGATTCTTACTACAACTGCAAAAGATGAAATCTCTCCTTTATTATGAAAGCAGGGATTTCAGAATTGTTTAAAGACAGCCTAAATCCTCAGGCAATACCTGTGCATACTCATTTCCAGTACCCTGGCTTTTGTTTTGGAAATAACAGGAGACTGTCAGATAATTGTCAGTTTTATTTTCCATGTGTACAGTTGCCCATGCCAATAGAAATATCCCAAAGGATTCAGTGTTATTTCTGAAGTTTAGCCTCTTTAGTACTTCATAATTATTCAAATTGTTTTCTGCTAAGACCCAGAAATTCCAGAGCATTTCCAGCCTTGAGTTTATCCTGCAAAAACAAAACATGTATATATGTTTGTGCATAGCTCATATTTAACTAAAATGCTTTTACTTGTGCTTTAAAAGGAACTGCTGCAAGGACTCTAAAGGGCTTCCAGTCCTTGCAGAAATCAGTGTACTACACTGATTTTTCAGTGTTTTACCTCATGCCTCGAACCAGAGACTTAAAAAGGAGGGAAAACCCCCTCAAATGTAAAAATCATACCTTCAGTTTATGGTCAAAATCATCCATTGAATCAATTAATTTTCCAGGTTCCAGTTCCCCAAGTGGAAAAGGGTAATCTGTCCCCAAAATAACTTTGTCCTGGTAACAAAAAGAAATTGTACATTTTGTAGTAACATTAAACAATAGAGTTTAAATAATATTAATATTAGCATGATACAATGTTATGTTAACATTAATATTATATTTTAAATTAGTAAATTTTATTTTTTCAGATTTTAAATTTTTTAGAAATTAATATTAAGCAATAGAGCACATGCTTTATGAAATGTATAATGAACTACAAGAAATTATATGTATGTATTGGACTGATTAATTATGAAAGTGAATACCAAGATCGTTATTTTCCACTAGGAAAAGAACAAAGCTTGAAAACAAAGACTCAAGAGTCTATTGGATGAATCTGTGTTATCTTTTGCTTGGGTGAATAAAGCACAAATAGGATTTTTGTACTCTGATTAATTTTCTGTACTGTGGTCCTGGTTTGAAAGGTAACAGCCCCTGCAAGCAGTCTGCCTAAAATGCAGTGATTAATCTGGTTAAGTGTTGCCATAATTAAATGGCCAATAAAGGACACACAGAAATCTTCCTTCTGAGTTTTAACTTACTCATTCCATGCTCTGCCCTGGTGTGTGGAGTACAAAATTTGTATGAGACTTTTGGATATATTTCTTTAAGAATCTCAGGAAGTTCTCCACCAAACTCAGAAAAGATGCTTGGATTTGCAGTCCTGCATTTGACATTTTTGGCTAAATACATCCACACAAATCAAAGTTATCTATGGGTGAGAAGAATGTGTAATAAGAAATAGAAAACAATAAAAATTATCTTCTCTGTGATACTTTCAAAGATGTAATAATGGCAATGGGGTACTACTGAAAACATGGCACAGTGTAGAATTACTACAGACACTGAATTTTTTTTAAAAAAGGATTTAATTTAATTAAATTAAAAATAACTGGTATTCAACTTCAGATAACAAAACCTAGATCTTATTTACAAAATTTCATATATTTCTGGAAGTCTGCAGCTTTTTTAAAATGTCATTGTCTTTGAGTGGGACTGGATATTAACTGTGGGTTTGAAACACGTACCTGAAAATGTGGGTGATGTGATATGCCTTGCTTCTGAATGTAAGTCAGTAAGTAAGTAAGAAAATTCAATAAAAATCTGTGTGCAGTATCCCTGTTATCAGAGATGAGAACAAATGGGCAGCTCCTCAATAGGATCACATTGTTATAGGCTCATTTTCTCTCTGGAAGGATATTTCTGCATTTTATCTGCCTTGGAGAGTGCATACTGCCAACTCTCTTGATTTTATCAAAAGTCTGTTTTCCTTTAAGCTTCATCTCCTGCAGACAGGAGTATTTGAAAAACCACAGTTTTCATTCAAAATGTATGTTTTTAAATGTCTCATGGATTTGAAGTAGAAATGATGAATTTTGGACACTTGTTATAATGTTTGAACTCAGTTACCAGAGTTCAATACTGAAACAGGGTAAAGAAAACACCATTCAGTTATTTTCTGAAATGGTTCGTTTTTCTTAGTTGTCAAATGCTTTTTAAATTTTTTTTTTAATCTCCACTAGATGTCACCCGAAAGTCTCTGAAAGAACCTACACAAACCTTTAGCCAAAATCTAAATAGAAGAGACACATTCTATTGTTCTGTCCTATGTCGTTGTGTTCTAATTTATTATAAAAGACTTGCCACAAGAGTAGCATAGGAGAATTTATATCCTCTGTCTAATAAATCGACTTCTGAGCATAGATTAAACAAAATAGATTTGGATGTGTGCACTTTTGAGCAGCTAAATTTATTCTTTTATTTATAATATTCAATCAAATACCAAGATGCTTTATTCAGATAAGAAAAAAAAAAGTCATGTATTTTATGATTAAAAAACCCAATTGAAAAACATACCAGGTTTATATGAGAAAATGGATTTTTAAGTAAAGGAGAAGAAAACACAGAATTTGCCCAGCTGTTTACTAGGGAAAGTCAGGTAAGACAGGAAGGTTTGTACATCCTTATTTACATCTCTTATATACTAAACCAGAAAGAAATCCCACACCTTCACAGGAAAAATAGATAGATACATTTTTCTTTCCCTCTATATGAAAGTATTTCACAGCTAATCATGGGATCTATTCATTAGTAGTAAAGTTAAGAGCTGTAAATCAGCAAGAAGAATTTGGAAGCAGCATTCCTGCTGTGCTCCAGGGATCTTAGGCTGTTCATTTGTACTCCTTGAGCTTCAGTTTTGCACTCATCTATAAAATGGGGGTTGCAATACCTGTCTTTAGCAACCAGCTTCAGAGAAGTGCTGTGAAGCCTCTGCAGATGAATAATGCTCCTAGCATAAGGGATGTACTGTTATATTTTTCCAAAGAATATCAACAAAGTCAATTTCCCTGGAAGACTTGGAGGTCAATGCCTTAATTAGCACATCCCTCCTATTAGAGAGGTACATGGGGCTAATGATTAACCTCAGTGGACCCTGTTACTCAGCACAGCTTTTTTCACAGTAATAGGGACCCAAATCTGAAAATGAATCTCAAAAAGCTTTAAGTATGACTTCATCCTCTTACATTAGGAAAAATTGTATTTGCCTTGAATTTCGCCTTCTTTCCTGCTACCATGATACACCTGAAAAAAAGTCCAGAATGCTATAGCCAGTTCAGCTCCAACTGCTAGCCAGAGAATGCCTTGTCTTTGGGTGATGGCTCTGGAGGAATCACCACGGGGAAGTTTTTGCAGAGATGCACTGAATCATTTAATCCCATGTCAACCCAGCCCTTCACTTTTTATAGCCAGCAACGTTGGGGATTTTGTGTTTATTTGTATTCACCTCATGCTACCTCATCACGGGGGGAGCGAGGGACTGCAGTGATTCTGCACTCTTACAAAATTCTTTCTCAGAACTGTGTATTTCTGCTTCCATCCCCAGTTAAGCTGCACCCCAAACTAAGAAGGGATGAGCTTAAGTGGACACAACTCATCACAGCTGTCAGTGGGTTTTAACATCGATCAGCTCAAGGCCAGCACGCTGCACGCTGGTGCCAGGCAGTGGCTGTTCCCCAGGGACCCAAAGCCATGGCCAAGCACATCTTCACACACACTGATGCCCTCCCTGCACAGCTCTGAGCTGCTCTCTGGAGAGCTGGCCTATTTCAAACCTCCAGCTCACAAAGTTACAGTGTCAGCCTCAAGGCTCCATCACACCGTTTTTAACCCAGCATTTACTAATCTTATATGTGTTATTCTGCCAACACATGACTGCACTGAAAGTGCTGAGATATTTGGTGTTTCTTTAAGCATTTGACTCATGAAAGGGTGTTATGTGAGAATGTCAACTTTCCTCAGAAAAAGAGGGAACTTTTTAATCTTTGTGGTTATAAAGTTTGAGATCGTGATGTGAATGTTTTTGTTTTCAAGGATAAGATGCCCTAGGCTATGAAAAAGAGAAAGAAAGTTCTCATGTGTGTTAAAACCATTACCTTTTGGGTATCTGACTTATGATTTTTCAGCATTGGGATTCCACCTGATGCCGTGTTGTTAGAGCTCAAAATTCTCAGAGGAGAATTAAAGAAGACACCAACATCCTGTGTACTATGCTGGCTAAATTTATTGTGTTAAGACTCTCAATTTTAAAAGTCTGTTGACAAAATAAATAAGACACCAGAGAGGCTAATGCTGAGTGACTTTTAGATTATCAAATTACGGTCCATAATCTCTTTCTCCTCTAAGAACTGAATTCCAGTTGCAAAGACTAATCATGATTAAGGACCAGAGTCTATGTGTAGCTTCTTAGGACGAAAGGTAGAGAAATTAAAGTGTGGTGCAAAGCCAGCAGCTTTCCCACAACAGCAATAGTTTAGAGCAGCCTTGAGATGCAAAGCTGACTCTAAAGCTGAAGTGCCCTGAGACTTGTGCTCTACACAAGTTCAAACAGAAAAAAAAGTTCAATTCTTCAGCAATGAATTTGGCATCGTGTTGTACTTTCCCTCCTGCTTTGCTCTTGACATCTACAGTTCAGCTTAACAGAGATTCAGATCACAAAAAGAATCTGTGGTCTCAGCCAGGCTGAGTCACACAGCTGCTAATTTACCAAGGTCTTTTCAACAATGGCAAAACATGTCTCCCAGCATTTTAAAATGGGTAAAAAGAAACAAGTGAGTGATCTTTTCTCCTTGCACTGGCAGTTTAAAATTCAGGAGCTAGACTCATCCTTGTGTACTGGAACTGCATGTGGAACAAAAATATACCTAGAATGAATGTGGTCTGGATTTGGGAGATTTCTCAGAAAACGAGGAAACAGAGACAGATGTTGAACTGTTACTCCATAAGCCTTTGGGTGTCTTGTAAAATGAATGTGCACACGACACACAGTAAAACTTTAAAATCTATTATTAAAAAACACCTTAAAGCCACTTGCTTACTCTAAGCTGCAGTTAGATTCAAAAGATAATGCATAGCAAAAACTCCTGGGCTGTGGACCATGATATATTTGCTATTTAGAGGTTGGTAACAGGAATTAAAAGAAATCAGTATGGGGCTGGAGCCCTAATATTTTATTAGTAACCCATGTGGTGCCTAGAACTTCACCCCTGGCACAGAGATGGCCACCTGAGTTAATACCCACTGATGTTATAAGAACTTTCCAGTACTAACTGCTTATTAGCAGGTCTTTTTAAAGTAAATTGACCTGGGTTTTATCTTACTTGTTTCTGACGGAATTCAGCTCCATGGCAGTTTCTTTGCACATTTTATGGGGCTCCTTCCATAAACCTATTTTTGGTCCAAGGTGGGTTTAAGAAAAAAGATATTCTGTCTCCACTCCTTAGAGCTGTAGTGTTACTGTATTGTACGTACATACAAACTTCACAAGTTTCCATACTATTGTTTCAAGCTGTAGTTTGCTGTCACATGGCTGAATTTTCCATGAATCTTCAAATGCAAAGTTTACCTAAAGGCACAAGTCCTGTAGGGGAGCTGCAGGCAGAAACCCAGTCACAAAGCTACAGACTTCCTGTGCAACACGAACTGAAAACCCACAGATTTTACAGTGTGATACCTGAGCTCAGATTACCACAATAAAGAAAGCAATAGGGCTGCATTGTTATTTTTGTCTGGCCTAGGCAAGTCACTTCTGTACCAGTTCTAGGGCAGGTCTATTGCAGTAACCTGTTCAGAGTATTAGGGATGAAAATGGGAAATCAACAGATTCTTTTCTGTAGAAAAAATCCAATCAGCTGAGTGGTGTTTGTGAATTTTGGTCACACAAGAGGCCCTCATGACAGCAACAGCCCCATACCATGTGAGCCTAGACACGGATGTACAGGAAACAGGACTGCAGCTGTTGAGACAAGAAAATCCCTGTCAGAGCTTGTATTTCTGATTTGACATCTGGGAGGTATCTGCCTCTGGCTGCAGACCCTCCGTGAGGTGCAGAGATCAAAGCACAATGACAGCTCTCTTGTTGATTTACAGCGATCCACTGGAAGCTGGCATGAGTGGTGCCATCTTCAACCCCTTCCTGAGCATTTACTAAATGAGAAGGGATTATTTGAATGTTTCAGGATTTTTCTGTCCCGTGTTGTATCTCATTTAAATGGTTTGCTAAACTACAAAGATTTCTCTACAAACAGCTAAAATACTTTTGCAAACCCGTAATGGTTAATTCTCTCTCTGACATACTCACAGAAGCTTTCCTTATTACTGATTTTTTTTTCTGTCTATAACTTCCCAAGTGGAAATACAATTTGATTTCTTCAAGCATGCACTTGAATTTGAAAATTAAGCCATTTGAAAACCAGGCTCCAAATTGAAGCAGTCTTTGCTCGAAGTCCCATCCTGAACAAGCTTACAGAAGGAACCAGCCTCATGGAACTAAGGTTGACAGTGCATGATTTTCTGGATTAAACCTACCATTTCAATAAATCCATATAGTAAAAGCATTATCACCATGGCAGAAGCCCATCAGTTTATTTCACTGGGTGAAGATGACTTCTTCCCGCTTTCTTCTTCTCTTCTCCTTTTGCTATTTCCTAGAAAATTAACTGAAGCATGACTCACCCACTTCTGGAAGCATTAAAACTCACCTCTCCTACTACACTTGTGAGCAGCCTTAGTGCCCCACGGTCGTGGACAAGAGAGTCTGTGTAAAATGAGCCAAGGTATTTTCTTGGATCCACCTTATTATCCATGGCACACAAATCAGGGCGCACGTTGAATCCGTGGGAGATGCGCCCCACTGTGTATGGAAAAGCCCCACCTGCAAGAAGGAATTTTTAATAACAGCAGCTGAAAATATGTAGGAGGGGAAAAAAACCACCTTATCACCACAGATCCATAAGTTTTACTCTCAGCTCTTTAGAAAGTGCTCTGCACCAGCAGCTGTTTATTCCTTTACCTTCATTAGCTTCTTTCTCTATTTTTCTCACTTCTTCACTGCTTTGATGCCCAAATTCCTCCTGCTGCTTCCTTGTCCCTTTCCTTAAACCACCTGCTGCCTCCCCTTCCTCCTTGTTTCCCTTAAAGGCTGTTGTACCAGTTCAAACCCTGCAGGCTGGAGAGTGTTCATAAAAGCAGCTGATCTATCAGATTGTCTTCTTTGGGGTAATAGTGCTCAGCTGGTGGCAGGCTTCACGTGGTGACCCCATTAGCTGGGATACCAGAAAATACAACTGTGCCATGCTCAGCCAAAGAACAGGGGTTTCACATGGTACTTTACTCACCTCCATGTGCAAAGCAAACTTTCAGCCTAGGGAATTTTTCAAAAATTCCTCCCATAATCATGGAGCAAATGGCCATGGTTGTTTCTGTTGGCATTCCTGAGAAGAAAAACAGCTTAATTATATAAAGCTTTACTTTTTAAACTTCCTATTTGATTTTTAAATGTTATTTTAATTTTCTTCCATTAGCCTTGAGCCTACTGAAAAAGTAATAGTTGCAGGGCAGCTGCCAAAGGTTATGCATTATTTCTACTGGAGGGACACTGAGTTGAACTTTAATTAACTGAAATGAAGACACAGGCCTGGAAGTGAAGACCTTCTGAATTCTAAGTCCAGTTTTTACTCTGTACCATTAGGATAGATGACAGGCAGGTTGGGTATGTCCTGAAATACCCAGTACAGGCCTGATTCCTGTTATCCTTGCTCAAAGACAAGTCTGGAATATGCCAGGTTGCCTTCTCACCTGTGCTTATGGGTCTCTTTTGTGTGTAAAGTGGGGCAGGTATGTTGATGGATATTCCAACATGGATTTGGGGTTCAGTTATGACATGATGCCAGATCCTACACTTTATAAATAACCTGTCTCTCTCTTTGCTACTGGCTGAGTTGGATGCCCAGAGTTAGGGACAGAACAGGAATTTAGGTTCACATAGCAGGCCTCAGCTTCTGATCACACCCAACATATTCAGAATATCATGCCATTTTAAACACCCAACTTAAGACATCCAGCTTGAAATTAGGAACTGAGTTCCCCTCATCTATGGGGGAAACAACACCTATCCACATCTAAAGGCTATTTTTATTGATGTTTTACCATATGCTCAGATGCAAAGCCTTATTAGGCTTAGTGGGAAAATATTCAATTTACACTTTGTTAAGTAAATGCAATAATTTTATTTTCTTCTTAAATCTGTGTTGTTGAGTCTGCTCTGATTAAGACTAACTGGTATTGTTGTCAGATAATGCACTGGTGATTGGGACAGCAAGATTTTCCAAGCAGAGCATGTATTATATGTATATTGTGTATGTTTTTCAGAACTGGTGGCAGTGCGAAACCATGCAAAACAAACCAATGCAGAACAAAATACATGAGGGTAGAATCAGATCTAAGCATTTCTGGGTAGCAGAATTCTGCTCCTGTTATTCAGTGTTATGATTTTCCTATCAGATGGGGCAAAACCAGAAGCTAGAAAATATCCTACATCTACTGAGAGCTTTTAAAGTAAACGTTGTTTCAGCTACAGTTGATATAAAGTTAGATTTATTTCCTCTCTGATCAACCTGTTTCTAAGAGATAACCCCAGAAATTCTAGGGAGTAATGTTTGGATTTGCTTACTCCCTCATTTACTCCTGTTATTTTTGGGGAGCTAATTTCTGAGATGATTCATTTCTCCCTAGTTATCTGTTCTTTGTATTTGGGACAAAAGAGAATACTGTTGCTAGTCTGAATAATTTTAATTCTAAGTATTTAAAAGAGACATTAAACAAGTTTAGAAACAAAGGACTGCTGAATTTACACAACAGACTTAATCGTAATACTAGATGTAAAAAAAAAGTTTGACCAAAAAACGACATAATTTTTCTCTCTATTTGTGTTTTACTTGGCAACAATCTCCTGGGCATAATCCAATTCATAAATGTAGGTTAGGAAAAGTAAATATACACTTACCTATTAGCCAGGGAAACCAATATTTGGACATCCTCCCATCTATCTGCATGTCCCAGGGATGCACAAAGAGACAGCAATTTAATTTCTCAGCAGCCTGCAGCAAAAAGAAAAAGTCTAAATCTTGACTAATCTTACCAAAATGCATCTGAGATCTTAGTCATGCTTTTAAATGATCTGGAAATCTGTACTAAGCAGTAGTACTAGTAATGAAAATAGGCCCACAAGCAAGAACTATAAGCAATAGTTGGCTATATTTACTCCTTTGGGCCATATTCTGAAGTCCTCACCCAGCTTCACAGCTCTTCCTGTGACTACAGGACTGGAAGCATAGATGATAACATCCCTTTGTTAAGCCAAGTGTTTCTCAGAATAATGCAGCACAAAAATGCTTTTCCAGTTAGGTTTTTCGGCCATCCTGTAGTATAAAACTCAGTTTAAGTGAACATTCTCTTGGTTTCATTACACAAATGAGAATGAATACTCGTAATGTCTTATAGAATCATTTCAGGATGGTTTTGCAGAATTGTTCCAGCTGCATTCAGAAATCTTCATTGAGTTGCACTGCATTTGTCCCCTTTGGCCCTCTGCCTGACTTAAAAAAAGTTAAAAATATTCCTAATCCTTCCTAAGAGTTCAAAATCTGACTGTATTCTGATCAATAATCCATCTCTACGCAAGTATGGTAATTTTTACAAAACTACTGACATCTTTGGAAAGGAAAACAGAAGAACAGTGTTGGATGCTGACTCTGACTGTGTAATTTAACTGTATGCTTAAATTTAAATACACAGTCATCAGAGTCATTCATATGCTTAACCAGGATTTAACAGCTTAGTTTTGTCAGATGTATTTCTGGACATGCTCTTGTTGCTAAGGAGATTATCACACATTTGAAAGATTTGAGTTTATTTACCCATACATGCATAAATAAAAGCTGCAACTTTTGGATCATGGAGAATAATTTCCATCTACATTTGTAAACTAAAAATAGCAATTCAATAACTGGCCTGGTAGTTTGGCAAAGTTCGTTATCCAATATGGCTTAATTTCATAATCTCTATTATCCAGAGATGTTTCTAAAAATGGTAGTGGTTACTTCCTACATGTGTGAAACATAAGTTGAAGGATGTACAGTATAAGAGAGAGATCCCAGAACAGGAGGGGGATCTCAGCAGCAGAGAGACATGGAGTTACTGGAGAGAGTCCAAAGATGATGAAGGGACTGAGCATCTCTCCTGTGAGGAAGTGCAGAGAGAACTGGGACTGTTTGTCCCCAAGAAGAGAAGGTTCGGTGGAGATCAGGAAACATCAGGTTCCCCAGAGGGATTGTGGAGTTTCCATCCTTGGAGGTATTTAAAAGCCACCTGGGCATGGCCCTGGGATCTGGCTGTAGGTGGCCCTGCTTGAGCAGGGGCTTGGTCCAGATGGCCACCAGAGGCCTCTCCCAACCTCAGCCATGCTGTGATTCCATGGATGTGGGCATCTCCAAGAGCGGATGTTGATATCTGACTGTATGTGGCTGTAAGAACAAATAATCCAGGTGCTGCACCAACAGAGTTTTTGAATAAATTGAGCATCCTGCAAAATGAGCCCTGTGAATCAATTCCAAGCTGACAGCTCCAATAACTTGAGGAACAGATTCAGAATGTACATTGATTAAACCCCTAATTTAGACAAATGACCACCCTCATCTGGACCTCAGGCTATTGAAGAATTGTAATCTATTGATTCATTTGATAATCAATACATTCAGTTTGGAACTTTTGGTCCTGTTTACATAGTTCTGTGTGGTACTTTGGTGTTATAAGAATCTCTGATAATCTCAAGGATTTTTATCAATTATTTCAATAGGATTGGATACAGTAACTTTGAACAAACGCAAACAGTGCAGAAATGCTTTATTTGTTCCTGCACTTATCCTCACAAATCAAGAAGGCAGATCTACAGTGAGAACTCATATAATAAAACAAAATTTGTTATTCATTACTATAAAATATATTCCAGAATGTTTATGTTACATTATTGTCATTATATTCTATAATGAATTATCATTTACAATTAAAGCTGAGTCTCTCTGATCACTAAGCAGATTGGAAGGCTCAAATGATGACTGAATGTGCTCCAAGATATTTTTAGACAGAATTCCATATCACAGCATTCCCCTGAAGAAGAAAAGCAACAGCTACTCACAGCATAAATATCGTAGAGCTCTGGGGCGTTCAGGTCCCACTCATTGACATGAGATCCTATCTGCACTCCAGGAAATCCAAGCTCATTCACACAGCGATGCATTTCCTTCACAGCCAGCTCTGGAGCTTGCAGAGGCAAAGTGCCCAGCCCAATAAACCTCTTGGGGTACTTTTTCACCGTAGCAGCTAAGTCATTATTTAATATCTGGGCGAGATCTAAAGTATCCTGAGGTTTGGCCTGGTAAGATATGAAGGAGAACAGTACATTATAATATAGTTCAAATGTTATCACCTTTGGAAGGCATTGGATAAATGTCACTGCAAACAACTGATAGACAGGGTTTGAACTCAAATTTGCTTTACAGTTCTGAATAGCTGGAAATCAGTAGGGCTAAATTCTGCCTCACTTTAGAACCTCTGGGTGCAGTTCTGCTTTTTCTCTTGAATATTTTATCAACTGCTATTGCCTTTACTGCTCAGGATGAATGTAATAAAGCCCAGGTTGCTGATGCATATAAGTACCTGGTCTTCTGTGTAAAGCAGTCCCCTGGTTTTGTTTATCCGAATGCAAAAACCTCAGTATATAATTTTTATACATAGCAATGAATATTTACTCTCCTATTACTGGAGCTGAGGAAATAAAAATAAGAAATGTGAGATGCTGGAGCATGCAAATGCTACAGAGAAAGCTTGAGCAAATGTCTCTAGCATTTAGAAGGAGATAACAGCCATAATTCTAATAAGGAACTGCAATATCCACACAATCAATCTCTGGTCTTTTCCCCCAACACATATTTAATGGAAAATATTTCCTTAGAGACCAGAATGAAATTTTGAAGAGATGTAACTAACGAGAAATTCTGAATATCAATGGTACTTCTTTTATGTGGGCTTAACACAATGGTTCTTAATGCACATGTTCAGTTACATATAAACATCTTGACCTGTACACATGGCTAAATAGTCACACTGAGAATGTATTTAGAACTGCATTTTGCTGTGATTTATCTCCTCAGCCTGTTTTTATTTCTTTGAAGCATTCAAGATCACCATGTGGGGAACAGAGGAACTTAAATTTTCTCCTGAATTTCAAGATTCAAAGCATTCTAGGTTAATGAGTCCCATGCCACATTTAAAAGAAAGTGGGACAAGGCCACAAACACATCTTTTAAGTCTTTTTTTTTTTTCATGAGAAAATACTGATTGAGGTCTAGGTTTCATGGAATCTGTATGTATATGTTTGCCTGCTAACCATGGATTCATGCTGCATAAATTTTTTCTCTCCACTTCTAGCTGCCCCCATAAGGCCCCCAAAAGAAATTCAGTTGTTTTGTCCTTTCTCACTGTGTGTGCTCCAGTGTGGAGCTTTGCCAGGACATCCTGCAGACATCTTCTCATACCTGCACTCCTTTCTTGCCTTTTCTCTTTCACAGCAGAACAATTCTAGTGACTACTTCAAACACCTAATCTGTAGGAAGATGCACTTGTATTTTAAAAATGTTGCCACATATGAATTATGAAATAAGTTGGTAGCAACCTACCCAGTAGCTGAACATCACAGGGACTGTGGACAGGACTTGGACTGTGACTCCTGAGTAAGAAAAAGCAAATATTAATGTTTCCTTTTTTGTTGTCTGTTTTTGATAAAATGTTACAAATAAGAAAGTACTTTGGTTTGAGAGGCAGAATGTAAAAGCTTTACCAATGAGAAAGACTGATTTAACAGTGACATGGATAGATTCTTTACCTTTTAAATTAAGGATCATGGCTATAAATCTCATAGTGCAGCAATCTATTAGGAGTTGAATATTTTTGCTAAGTAGAAAGAAAAAAACACTTCCATACTCCTGCTGGATTATTTGTGAAATAAAGATTTTTGATTTTAGAAGTATTTAGTATTCACAGTGTACAAACAATTAAAATAGCTATTTAACATTATTCTCAAAGTGACATTAAAACAACGAAATTCACTAACTTGAGTTTACTTTGGGGTCACATTTGTCATATATATTAAATAAAGAAATGAATTAGCTCAAAGATAAATAACATTATATTAACAATGGTTGTTAAACAATGTTTTCCTAAGTGTTCCCAAAGCTGTATTGTGTTAGGTTTCATTCATCTTGTGTCTGGACTACCGAGGTTGTAAACATAAGAAAATCTTCCTGTTTTCAGAAATAACTTTGATGTTAAAAATAAAAATAATTAAGTCCATGTTGCTTTGTTTCTGTTCAAACACAAATCTGTATCATAACTTTGTGTGTGACAGGTTATAGAAGTGAAAACAACAAACCTGGCAAACAAACGAAATAAACAATAAACAATAATTAGGACATCACAAAATAGTTACATGCAAAACTTTATTTTTGTTTTTAATTTTAGGTCTGTTTGTAATATTTTTGCACTTATCTTGTCATGCTTTAAAAAATTTAATTTAGTTGTTAGTAGTGAAACTATCAGAACAAAAGAAAAAAAAGAAAAAACTCTAGGAGAATGAACTCTAGGAGAATTCCAAGACAATGACTTGCCAAAGCATTTGAATGATTAACAAAATGATTTATCCTCCTCAGAAGTTTAAGTAGGAGGAGGAGAAGAGGAGAAGCTGCCTCAGACTGCTACAGGAGCTGATTAATTATATTATGTACAGCAGCAATGGTTTAGGGGCAAGGAAAATTACATAAATAGGCCTGCAAAATTACATAAATACTGAAGTACAGCCCGAGTTGGATTATCCACCAATATGGACACTTGATTAGTCTGTTGAGAACATTCTCCATGTTTTCCACAATAAGCATTGTATCTGCTTTCAATCCATTTTTATTTAATATAAACCTTAAAGGTACATTTCTAAGCTGACTGTTCCTAGACATTAGCTTTAGGAAGCAGAATCAGCACAGAAAAGCCCATACTTTTTTACCCTCTTCAGAGGGTTTTACAAAGGAGAAAATAACAAGGAAAGACAGTTAGGGTGAACTGATATATTTTGTCAAACAAAATTGTGATGATTTGTGTCACCAAACTGTGATGTTAATTACTTTTACAGCTTGTTTTATTGAGTTACATGGATAGCTTGTTTTATTGAGTGGATCAAGACAGAAGTAAGTACATCAATTAGACCTAGGACATATGATTAGGAGAACTAATTGAGTCTCTTTGGTCCATTGGAGACCATTTCTTATTACTGGCAAGAATTCTTGGGCATTGCACAAACAAAGCCTTTTAGTAGCCAAGCTGTAAGTTATCTCTGAGTTAACAATACCTTTCAGTGACTGATTCAAGTTTTGTTCAGCTGGGAGACTCCTTGCATCTTTGTCCCGAAATTACGCCGTGTTTGGAGGTTAAAGTTTTGGGTTATAATCTATCTCAGCCTGTGTTACAGAAAGCAGTCTTTAGACTAAGTAGCTACAGCTTTCTAAACCAAAAAGGAATAAATGTGGTCCATAGTCTTTATCACTAGCTGAGCAGTAAGAATAAAAGAATGAAAAACATCAAGGCTTTTTTTTTCCCCCACACATAATTAATTGGCTGATGCCTGTATGTCTGCAGTGCTGTAATAAAAAGGGACATTTTCAGGGCACAAGTCACCAGATGGTGCTGTAACATACAGGTTTAGATTTTTTTTTAACCAAGCAAGCACTGTTTAGTTCATGGAGAGATGTTGTCGTGTTGCTTTTATGATACATTTTCTTTTCTGGGGAGCTGCTGCAAAAATTTGGAAAAAAAAAATCCTCCTGTGTTTTCCCTTTGTCTTCAACAAATATATGGAGCACAACTGTTTTGTAGAAACTTGCCATTAGTGTTGAGGGAAATATCTGAAAGAGAAAGATGCCCAAAGGCTATTTATGATCCACTCTGTAGTTGAGTGATTTGGTAATCCCCAAAATCCCTGAACTAACTCAGAGAAACATTACAGTCTAGTCAAGGCATGATTCTATGATTCTGTGACAAGGCAGCATATTTCAGTTTGCAAAGACTTTCTGGCATTCCCATTAAATGTCTAATGGTTGGAGTTTGAAATACTGCTTTTCCAGGGTGAAAATGAAGTAGATGGAAATTATCTAAATTGTGTTTACAGAAATTGCCCACTACCTGGTGAGTTCCCAAGCTGGCCTACGTGTTGCACTAAAAGTCCCTAAGAAGAATGACCCAGAGTATCTCCTAACACAGAATCACAGAATAATTTAGGTTGGAAAAGCCCTCCAAGATCATTGAGTCCAACCATTAATCCAGCACTGCCAAGCCCACCACTGAACCATGTCCCCAAATGCCACATCTACACAGCTTTTAAATCCCTCCGGGGATGGGGACTCCACCAGGGCTGTTCCAGGGCTTGACAACACTTTTAGTGAAGACATTTTTCCTAATATCCAAACTAAACCTTCCCTGGTGCAATTTCAGGCCATTTCTTCTTGTTTAGGACTTGTTATCTTGGAGAAGAGACCAACTCCCAGCTGGCTACAACCTCCTCCATGTGCTTTTAGAGGGTGATAAGGCCTGAGAGGAGGAAACATTAATCATAAAGATGCTACTTATACAATATCTGCTCTTCTGAGCAATTCAGGTGTTTGTTCCTTATGAAAAGTTGGAGAAGAAATTCAAGTTGTGTCTACTGGCAAACTGATGTAGGAACTATTGAGGCCTCAATCTAAGAAAAAATAATCTTTAGTAACTTAATATTTCTCTCACAAGAGTAATGTGGAGTTACAGTGTTAATAAGAACTAGCAAAAATAATTGAACAGACTAGAAGTTCCTTCCCTCATCCTCAGTCTCCCATCTTACCAGCCTTATTCAGTGGCTTGCATGTAACGTGATGGAAAATAAACTTGCAAATTTGGCATCTGGTTAAGTTTCTAAATGAGGGAAGCTCTCTTTTCTGACAAAGTAATTGTACCAGTTCTCTAGGCTCAGAGTCCTCCAGCAAGAACACAGAATGAAGCTGCAACATGGCTAAACAGAAAAATGTATTACAAAAGGAAAGAGACATACAAGAAATCCTATGTGTAAGAAGAATATTTTTAACATTTGGAACAAAAATGAAAGGGCTTCCTCCTCCTTTATGTGAATCACTTTTTAACTGTAATGTATGGTGCCTTTTCAGGTCCATGGTCAGTCATCCTTACTTATGTCAGTAAGTTCCTTACTGCCTTAAATCCCACCAAAATTAATAAAGTCATGTGGGGAATAAATTTCTCCTGAGAATGAGGAAAGTTATGGGAACAGGTCCCATCTGAGCATGAAACATATCAGTTTCCAATGACTTTCAACAAATTTAAACTAATGAATCAGTATGCTAAACCTTTTTTTTTTTTTTTATATGGTTGTTGAGTACTTTCAGATGCACTGACAGAGAAGTTATTCTAAATGAGGCACAATGATTTGAATTCCTTCATGGAGGTACCTGACTGGTCCATCTCTTTAATCCGTACTTCTGGGTCCCAGCAGTTCTCTTGAATAACTCTAAAAACCTTTCCATCCTTCATCATCTTTGCCTGTCCCTGTGAAATGACATTTTCATATATTATAAATGTGACAAAGTAGTACCTGCTAATTTATAGTCTCTTGAGTATATTGTGCTCCTTACAGAAATTCAGTGGCAAAAGTTTGATTTTTTATTTTTATTCAGTAGGTATTTTTAAACAAAAACTATTTTAAAAATAGACATGAATAAAACAGTCATTTATAGTTCAGATTTAATTCTTCAGAATAATTTTAAAAATCCCCTTTCTTTTGCAATGTACGTCACTCTATTTGGAAAAGATACCAGGTACCTTAATCCAAGTTTATCCTCAAACCAAATTGTGACCTCAAAACAATGCTCTAATTAAATCTGTGCTAAATTTTCCCTTTGGGTATGTATGTGTTCTTTTAAAGTCAATAGCACCACAATGATTCCAGTAACTACAGAAATAATTGTGCAACTCAGTTAATTTCAGTCCAGTTATTTCTTATCACCAGTGATACTGAGACAAAAGGAGACCTATTGTGTTGTCTTCAGATTACATTTTCTCCTTGGGAAGAAAAAAAATATTGAAGAATTTGGGAAAAAAACCCCAAACAAAACTTAAACAAAGTATAAACCCATGACCTGAATTAGTGTAAAACCTTTCTCATATGCCACCAATTTCCACACTTAGCAAGTTCAAAATGTTATCACAGTCATGAAATTTAATACTGTTCCTTTATCAGCATGGACAATTTTAAACTTTCATATTTGGTTGAAGTGTGAATTGTTCAGAGAGGTTGAGCAGGCAGTGTCACCACATTAAGCAAATTGTCTGCTACAATGAGGGGCACCCACAAGCTGCTGCAGACTTGTACAGACACAACAGGAGTTCTGTTGGCACAAATGGGTGAGACACAATTCACCAACACCTGCAAGCCCTGAGCATTTCTTGGTTGTTTTAACCTACTGTAGGGGTAAATGGAAAGTCAGATGATCCCCTGGTGCTGTGCACGTGGGGTGGGTGAGGGCAGTCATGCAGCAGATGCATGGGCAGAGAACACACTCCATCTGCAGTTAAAAACTGAAAACCACGTGAGAAAACACTGCAGCTATTCCTTCACCTTCCCAGTAAACAGGAGCTAAGTGAAAGGCAGTCTTTGGGCCCTTTCAGAGAGAGAATTCGCTCTCTCTCCAAAGGCCACTTTATTTTTCCTCACAATATTGGTCTTATTTAGGATTCTGTCAATTTTTCTAAAGAACAGAACCTGTTCAATCAGAATATTTACTACTAGTATGCTCAACCAGGGGGGTTTCTGTCCCCTTCTTCTGAGAACTCAAACTGTCCTTAACCTTGAATTTGTTATTAACTTCATACATCATTCACAAATGTACTGCCCTAATGAATATTTTAAAGCCCTCCTCAACAAATCTATGTGTGCTGCCTTGGCAAACTGTCAAGTTACTTGTTAGCTGTATCACAAGTTGTGAAAATTACTTGAAATATTACAACTACACATTGCCCATGTGAAATACCAGGTTCTTGTAAAATTTTTCCAACCTGACAGAAAGGTTTACTGTAGCCATACACTCAAATACATTAAGAAAGGTTTAGTGCATTGATGATGCAGGTTGTCCAATAAACAAAAAAATTATTTGGGGTGTGAGAAAAAGACAGAGTAGAACCAAGCACTACATCACATATGGATAGGTCACATGGACTTTACTGTTCCATTCTGTTCTACGTTTCTCTATCCTGTTCTAAAAATTATCCAATATTTAATGTTTTAATTAATTTATGTGGAAATTAAGGTTCAGCAAACTACATTTAAAATTCTCCCATCACTAAACTACTCAGCCAAGTCCCAAATTGCACTTTTCAAACATGCATGAAATTATTTTCTTCCAGTTTGACCCTGATGCTTCTTAACAGAATGATATGGGAAGCCTTTGGGTTTTATTTAATCTTGAGAATTAACATCCCCAGCTCCACATGTCTGACCAGGATTTTATTTTGCCATGCACTTTTTGTCATGCAAAATTTCCAGACGGAAGTGGCCAGAAGGAATTCTCTGCAGAGCGTGTAAGGTCATTATTGAC
This sequence comes from Ifrita kowaldi, assembly GCA_013398055.1. NCBI lineage: Eukaryota > Metazoa > Chordata > Aves > Passeriformes > Cinclosomatidae > Ifrita > Ifrita kowaldi. The sequence continues at coordinate 19,700 of VZRS01009826.1, forward strand.
TTGCCACAAACTTCCTCTGCAAACTATTTTTAGCACAGAATTTTAGCATCAGACCTGTAACAAAATTGCCAGAAATATGTCCAATCATCGTCTCCTTCCTGCAGCTGCCATGAATCCCAAAAGCTGTGCCATCCACACTTTGCTTCCACAGATGGCTTGTTCTTGTTTATTAAAATACCAGTTCCTTTTGGGTTTGCCTCTCGTACAGATGACTGCATTTAACTAAAAAAAAAATCTACATGTAATCTGCTTTAGTCTGACCTATCTTATTGAAAAGAAATTCTCAGAGCTATCCATTCCAATGTTAAAATGAGATGATGAAGAAGAATGGATGCTGCTTCATACAGTGTGAGTTTCATCTTTCAGGCNGAATTCTCTGCAGAGCGTGTAAGGTCATTATTGACTTGCCACAAACTTCCTCTGCAAACTATTTTTAGCACAGAGAATTTTAGCAAGACCTGTAAAACAAAATTGAGAAATATGTCCAATCATCGTCTCCTTCCTGCAGCTGCCATGAATCCCAAAAGCTGTGCCATCCACACTTTGCTTCCACAGATGGCTTGTTCTTGTTTATTAAAATACCAGTTCCTTTTGGGTTTGCCTCTCGTACAGATGACTGCATTTAACTAAAAAAAAAATCTACATGTAATCTGCTTTAGTCTGACCTATCTTATTGAAAAGAAATTCTCAGAGCTATCCATTCCAATGTTAAAATGAGATGATGAAGAAGAATGGATGCTGCTTCATACAGTGTGAGTTTCATCTTTCAGGCAAAAGGTTCTGCTGAGGTATAGCAGGACTTGGACTGATACTGCTTCATAGAAAACAGACCTCTAGAGAAATCTGTATCAGAGACAGAGCCAATCTTATTGCCACTTGAATTGCTTCTTAATAGATCTACTGTGAGTTTGTGCTCCTGATGGCAACACAAGATCAGCTCTGAGCACCAAACAGCCCAAACCTTGCAGTGATGATCCAGCTGCACCCATCCACCGTATCCATATCTCTGTGGAGGAAAGAAGAGAAAGCCAGTGCTAGTTAGCTCTCTGCAGTAGTAGTAATAATAATAATAATAATAATAATAATAGTAATAATAATAATATAATTGCAGTCCTTACAAAAATACCTCATTCAGGAGAAACACTTACACATGCTCAGCTTTGAGCCAGAGTAGCCTCACTGACTTCAGCAGTGCTGAAGTGTAGCTGGACTGGACTTAAAGGTGTTTGTAGATCTGGAATTTTAGCTCCCAGTTTAACAACATTTTAAAACGACTGCTTTCAAAATGCTTAAAGTTGCTTACTACACTGAGGTTCTAACTGAAATAATTTTGACACAGAAAATATTAAATTAAGCATCTGGCAGTGTGAAAATTGAGCTGACAACTTTCCAATCTGTGATCAGTTAATCATTAGCACAAAGATGCATTGATTCCACTTTTCAGCTTCCATGATTCAGCAGCAGGAGTGAAGGTCAGCCTCTTATCTATTAATATTTAAACAGGCAAGAGAAGCTAAAAAGGAGAAGCTTAGATGCTCATTGATTCTTCTGGAGAGATTTAGAATTGTTCATGCAAAAAACGCAAAACCTACATAAGAAGCTGATTTCCTTTTACTTTCATAAATTATCAATTAGAAAGGAAGGAACTCTTGAAATCTCCGAGTGAAAACAATGCTCTGAATTCCCATTCCTCCAAAAAAGAAACATTTAGAAGGAAACTAAGTAAGAGCAGGCATTTCTTTCACTGAAGTGTAAACAATTTGGATGCAGTCCTGAATCTCCTGTGATACCAAATCATTACTTACTGCCACTGTGAGCTTTCCTGATGTGGATGTGCAGAGCCAAACCTCCTGACCTCAGCCAGAGATGCAGTCACTGGGGCTGTGTGCTCTGTTTAACTATGTAGCTATGTAGATTTTATTTAAATGTATGCATGTATAGGTTTAGATATATATGAAAATACTGAAATTTTGGGAAAATTTAATGAGTGACAATTAATGAGGACTTTAAACTAGAACCATGCTAACTGCAATTGTAAGCTGAGCAGAAAATGAGTACCTTAAATGGGTACTGAAGGAGCACATAGGCAACAGAGAAACTCAGTGGTCTGGTTTTGAACTTATTATTTCTTCCCCTCAGGTATTGGTTGTAGGTATTGACAGTCCTTATCTGATCTTTTCTATGATTTTTTTATACTTGTGATAGTTTCCTAGGCTGTGCAATCAGTATCTTGCCAATAGAATTTTCTAGGTTGAAGGTCCAGTACTTACAAAGCTGGGAACAAGAAAGAGAAGTTCAGCACTAACTAAAAGTGTGCATGTTAAGATGCCTCATTGGTTTTCCTTGCATGAAATGGAGAGACCTGTATTAATGACTTGAATTTCCAGAGGACTCCAGGGAATTCTGAGAGTTGTTTTCTACTCTGAGCCCATTAATAAACCATTGAATCACTCAGAACAGAGGGAAAAAAACCTAGCAGGTGGAAATTAAATTTTAAAAATTTGGTATTTGCCTCTTTATCTGTGTTTAAAGAAAGGCGGTGCTGGCCCACAGCATCTAACATCAGTGAGTTTAGAACATCAAGGAATTCTTGGAGTTATTTTATCTCAATGAATTTATTGCCCTTTTAAAGTACATAGAGACAAAAATATTTTAAAATGTTTTAAAAACCATATAAAATCAGAATGAAGGGATTTATAGGCATTTTAATGAAGTTATTGCACAAACAAAGACAACAAAATCTGAAACAAGCAGAAGTAACTTGTCTTTGTAGTCTGGATATTTAAACTCCTATCCATTTTAAACAGACATAATTATTCTAAAAGTATCTGTAGCCTATATACATATCCAGTGTATATGTGTTTTTCATCAGGAGCTCTTATTATTACAAATAGGAGGTTCAAATAGATATTTATAAACACCTTCCCAGATAAACAAACCTTCCTTTCCAGGAGGTTTTATGCATAATGATGTTGTTTTTCACGACTAATGAAGAAATAATCCTATGTATGTTTTTAATGCCAGGTTTTCTCATGACTTTTTTTCTAACATGCTGTTTATGTTTCCCAGCTGCTTTCTCTGTAATATTGACTGAAACTGGACTGCTTAAATCACAGAAACACAGAGCTAATAGATATGAAACCCTTTCAGATTTATTACATTAAAACTTAAATGACATTTTTCATTCTCAAGTACATTTCACAGCATCATGAAAAATATTGTGGAAGAGAATAAATTTATGTCACTGAATACTACTATTACTACTACTACTAAAATAAAAACAATAATAATAACAACAATAATAATAATAAGTTAGAACTTATAGCTTCAGTATTCTGACAACTGAGATTTTCTATTTTAAATACAATAGGCTACTTCTTTCCAGTAACTGAAGAAACAACAGATATTAGTAAAATTATCATCATCAATTAGCTGTACTTAGAGTGACCCCCTTCCAATTGAAGTTAATGACTTTCATGCCTCTGGGTGTAAGACGGGAATGAATTTGTCTTAATTAACATTAATCTTGTCTAATATTTGGTTATTTATTTTATTTAAAACAAAAGTGAATACCATTTAGGAACAGAACAGCTCTATTTTTTTCAAGAAAGTGGAATTTATACCTTATCATTTGAAAATTTTGGATCTCAAAAAACCCAAGGAAAACTGCAATAATTGCTTCAGAATAAATAAAAAGTGGGGAACAGAGCCCACTTTTACATCCCTTTCTGACTGGGACTCTTGCTTTGCAAAATAGTGCAATATAAATATTTTACAGCTGGAAAAAAAAAACAAATTAGACAAAAACCTAGAGATATTTACCACAGAAACCTCCATTCATTTTTCTTTCAAAAATCACATTGGTAGAAATGGTTGCTGATAACATAAGGCATTGAATATCTAAACTCTTATTACCTTTTTTAGGTCAGGCCATTCCTTAGGTAGAATGTGACTATGAATATCAATTTTCATTTTTGAAGTGCCAGAGGAGAAATACTCCTTCAATGCTAATGTTTTCTGTGTGAGTGCTGCTGTCATTCCTGCCCCTGGGTCACAGGTTATTAGCTTTGGCTGCTGTCCAGATCCACCTGCTGTCCTATCAGGAGAACGAGGTACAGTGGCCAACCAGGGAGCCTAATTCCAGAGGGGTGGTTCCCCAAAAGAACAAAGACTTTGAGCAGAAAAGTCCCTGTTAATGCATAAACTGCAGCTGACCGAGGGCAAAGGGAAAATACTTGTTTATATTGGCACTACTAAGGGATTTATTTCACAAAGAATCTAAAATGTCGAAAATAATTCAATAAAATTGAGTTAGAATAAATGCATTGAAAGTTCTGACTTGAATTTCCTCCTTTCTCCATCTTAGGTTCTGAAATAATTTGTAGAGGGCATATAATATACCCTTGGCAGAGTCACACATCCTTTTCTATTCTCTTTTTTTCTCTTGCATTTTCTTTAAAGTTACATTAAACCCCCTCTGAAATACTGAATTGTAGCCAAATCTATGCTCTGCATTTTATATTCCCCCTCCTCATTATTGGTTCACTCAGGATATTTACACAAGCTACTGCATAATGGTGCTTACAGCCTCTCAAGATGCCTCAATTATACAGCAATACATAGATGTATTTCAAATATAACATCTTCTGCATCCTAAGTTAAGCTTAACTGGAGCTATTTCAGATTTCCTGTGAAACTACATCTCATCTTTTGCCCTTTACTCAATTTAGAATTACACTTCTTTGCTCAAGATACCCTTGCTCTTTATTTGTGCTGTATTTTTGTCTGTAATTTATTCTCCCTGTAGTTTTATTTCGGTGTATGTTACTCACACAACGTCCTCTTGTGAGTGTTTGTTAACCATTCCCTGATTATTTTTTTTGTGAAAAATGCTGATTTTTTTTTTTTCCAAAATGAAATGCTGCTGTGAATCTTGCAACTTGAAATCAAGCATCTTGAAAAGTAAGTGGCCCTTTTTGTTCTATCCTTTTCCTGACTTCCCTATTTTGTTTGGGCTTGACAAAAACCCCCAGACTCTTGTATTTCCGCACTTGTTCAATCATTAAGCAAGTCTGCTTTGGATTGGGTCAGATAACTTTCTTAAGAGTTATTTTTCATGTCAGCTTCTTGTGCCACGGTTGGTTGGTTGATCTCTGCAGCAAGAGGTCACTGAAGACTGAATGTTTGAAAGAAATAGGAAGCAGCAGTTTTGGGAAAGTATTCCCCAAATAAAGCAAGACAGCCAACAATTTACTTTAACAGGTCAAAACTCTAGGATTGAAAACAGCAATTACTTCTGTCTCCACACCCAAATCAATCTCTTCATGACCAGGCTGCCAGGTTAAGCAGCAGATTTGCTCTCCTGCTCCCAAATGTGACAGCCACGCTGTGTGATGTGGCACTGCAATGTCAGCCTGCTGACAGCAGTGTTCCTGCATGGACTACAGCTGACAGAAGAAAGAAGTATTGAACCAGCTCTGGGAACTCTGCATTGTGAATCCACAGATGGGAGGCAAACTCTTAAAGTGAGTCCTCCAATAAAGAGATGTCTGGAAGACAATTCCCTGCTTAAGCATAGAAGGCAGAGTGAAGTGAAGGAGAGGGGCAGGGAGAGATTTGTGCACCTGAATAGTCTAAGACACCAAGATTGTTCAGTCACCAAAGCTGCAGGATTCCATGCAGAGCTCAGCTGCATTTCTTCAACGCTGAGCCTCATTTTCCTCAGCTCTAAAAAAAGCCGTAGTGGTTAGTTACTGCTCCCAAGACACAGCTTAGCTTGCAAACACTGTAGTACTCCCACGCTGCATTTCATTTAACAAAACACATCGTTTGGAAACCATACCAGTTGAAGGCAAAATGTGGACCCATGTCACTTGATCGAAGGGCAGTGAGACATCTGTGTATATCCAACGTGATCCATTGGGTCAGCAGCAGGAAGACCTTCACTGGCTAGGAGCAAAAAGCTCTTCGGCTGCGCAGGCACCCAACCTACTCTAAACTGAAAAACATGACTAACAACTCCTTCAAGGACAATCCAGCTACAGACTATTCAGCCAAGGCTGATTTCAGATACACACACACAAGCCTAGCAGATCTATAAGGTTCTACTTCACTGTAGGGACAAGCACTAAAGTGAAAATTGTGTTAATGGTAGGGCATTAAGTGCTCTTTTCTGAAGCTATTTAGCTGCTTTTCTGAAACAAGTGCAGAATCTCAGATTTGGAGTCTTCAGGACAGAAATTTGTTGTCCAGTTCTGGCCTTTGTTTATCAGGGTGAAAAGTATTTCCTAGTATCAGTGGGAAAACCCTGACGTCTCCAAAAGAGGCTGCATCAACAAACACGGGTAAGCTCTGCAGAGAGCTCTGCCACATCCGTGCTCTGAGGCAGCCCATTTTCAAGAAGGGTGAACAAAGAAGGAGGTAAATTCAGGATGCTGATCTTAGAAAGGGCTAAAGTACTCATGCCAGTTTTTCATACCTTCCATTTTTCATGTTCCTCTCTGGCACCTGTTCTTGGAATTGCACATTTGATTGTGCAAATTGGCTGTTTTACACATGTGCACAGCTACAGAAAAACAAGTGGAAAACTCTTTGTGCTTAGTAGCTAAGATGAAGTACTTAAAGAATACGTTCCTTTCCAAATGAAATAAATGTTGAGCAGCACACTTATATTGGTTGCTTAGCAACAGGTTATCCTTTGGCTGTGCTGGGGACTGCACAGGTCCTTTGAGACTGCCATTACAGACCTGCTTGGAAATGTCAGATTTGGAAAGGATGCAAAAGTCAGTAATTCTATTTTTTTTCCTGTGGTATCAAGTAATTAAACCTCTCCTATTAAATTAGCCTGATCACAGAACTTAAACCTCTTCTGAGACTCCAAAGAACACAGACTTCAGTGGGAGTGGTGTGGTCTGAGTTCTGTGGGGAATAACAACAATGGTTATGGTTTCCCTCCTAATGAGGAAAAACATCATGCAGTCCCCATGCAGCAGTATCCATGTGTAGCTCTCAAGTGCCATTTTTGACAGGAAGACATCATTTCACCTGGTAGAGCCACACCAGGAGGACATGTCCAGCTACAGCTACACCAGTGAAGTCTTTAACCAAGATGTATTCCAGAGAGTGGGCGGTGTTATGATTCTCCAATGCCATGAACCAAACACTCTAGCTTTTTCTGCCTAAGCTCCTGGTGGTTTGCACAACCAGCTGGACAGCAAAGCCAGGGTTTCCTTTATACACATCTACAGAATGCAACAGAAAAGGCACCCTCACCTCCAATCTAGAGCCAGCTAAGCCAGCTCGAGGTGGCAGCAGTGCAGGTGTACTCATCATTAAGTGCTGAAGAGCAGTAGGTTTTTCACTTTGTTATTAAAAAGCCTTTGCAGAAACAAACAACTCTAAGAGCCTCTGTTTAGACAGACATCAGAGCTGCTGCTCTGTATCTTGAGCACATTTAGTCTTGCAGAGAAGTTGGGCTTTTTAGCTCAGGTACTGATGCCTCTCTGATGCTCCCAAGATCTCATCCATTAACTCTGCATAGTGAAGCTTCACAGTTGCACAAACTCAGGGTGATGCTCCCCAGGTGGGCTCTCTATTAGACTTGCCACAGCCTTTTTGTGTCCCTAAAATTTATAGTGGAAAAGTGTCCAAGGCTGCTGATGCCTGTGGCAGCCCTGCACTGCTGTGTGACCACCATCTGAGCAAGAGTTTTGATGAATCACACAGTGGTGAAGGCAAACAACCTCCTCTGCCAAATTAGTGACCATTACTGTGTGCTCTGCTGCCTAAGTTAAGCCTTAAAAAAATCCTTATTTCTAGAACATATTATATTGTTGAAATTCAACTGCTATTCCAAAAGAATAAAAGAAAATTATGTGGCTATCTTTCAAATAACGTAATTATTTTCTTAATACACTACGATTGCAATCCTGCAATTTACACTTGCCATGCATTTATCTTGTATAGAAATCTTCTACCAAAAATGTTAAATAGATATTTTTTAAAATGTCAGTATGAGAAAAATATAACTTTATTTTTTCCCCCCACGTATAGGCTCAAGCAAATAAAAAATACACTATTTAAGCATGTACCAGATCAAGTGTCACTCCTGTGCAGTGGGAGCAATCAGACAGATACCAGCAGCATAAACATGGGCCAGAAAGAACAGATGGAATGAAGTTTACAGATACCAAGAAGTCATAATTTTCAAGTTAATACCCCATGGTAGCATCTGAAATTGTTTCAATTATTTAAAAGGCTGGTGCCTAAAACAAATAAATAGTAACTCCTGCTGTATGTTGCCTGAGCAACTTTTATTCCTGTGTGCTAGATAGTCAAATCCTCACTTTTCCCTCTTTGCAGAGGCCTCTCTGTGCCACTCTTTGGGTGCACCTGAATTTTGGGGGCAAGGACAGTCTTCTCAGAGCTTTCACTGCTTCAGAAAGGAAGTGAGTGCCAAAGCAAAGACCTCTCCAGCTCTGCAGATGTTTACAGTGCAAATGTTTGGGGTTTCGTGCTGCAGCTGCAGCTTCATTTATTCGTTCATCTGGAGGAGGGAGCTTGGCAGAGGAATACCTCCACAGAACAGTTCTGGAGCCTGTTTTCACTTGCTGAGTCCAACTATGAACAGGCAGGTACTGCTTTTTCTTTTTTTATTCCGACATTTGGTATTTAATAACATCCTCTGAGGATGAGCCACCTTCTTCACAGTTACTAAAATAGATCCACGACTTCCTGGCTGTGTTTAAATGTGCTTTACTAATTTGCTTGATTTTTTTTTCATTATTTGCTGGAAAAGATTAAGAAATTGGTGCTTTCTTGGTCACAACTACAGCCAAGACTGTATTGCAGATACATCAAAACACCTGTGTTAATTTCTGAATGTGAAGATCATAAAAAAAGCCGCTCCTAAATAAGATCTATTTTCTTCTGAAGGACATTGCCACTCATCACCATCTAATGTTTCACGTAAACTTTTTAACAATATTAAAAAAATGCAGGTGTTTTAGAAGAACTCCATGGTAATTAATCATTTCAGAACCAACAGAAAGGCCCCTTAAGTCACCAGGAAACCAAATTGTGATAGAAGAGATCAATCAAGTGGAGATTCAAAATGTAGTTTTGAGCCCCTGGAAAGACAGACCCATTTCAATGAAGAATCACAAGTAAACCTTGCCTGGAGTTCAGTAATTAAACACCAGAGTGCTGGTTTTGGACTAGATCTGATGGCCCGTGCCAGCTAGGTGCCTCAGAAGAAAGATCTGCATTATAAACCATAAATTTGTTAATAATGTTTGTGCAGCTCCCTGTGAATAGTGCAGGCTGCAGTTTGTAGAGCAGCAAGCAGTGATTGCAGAGTTCACAGGGAGCACTGATCTCCTATCGATGGCCGTGGATTTGGCCTGTGGGAAGTGAGGCAGGCTGGCACTCCCTCGTCATGGCCAACGCTGCAATGTCAGAGCAGAACCGGGCTGAGCTGCTGCTGAGCACTGTGGTGATTTGTAATCAATGTTTTACACATCCATACAATGCACTGGCTGGTGAATGGGTGTTTTAAAATCCCTTTGTCTCTAGTAATTCAGCCTTTTTATGAGCAGAAGGAAAACATGTGCCTCCAAATACCCATTCTTCTGACACGCTTGCTCGTCTCTGCTCCATGTTCTTGAACAATTGGGTGTATTAAAATCCCTTGGGGGCTTAGGGCACAGCCATTAGGATCACAATGTAGAATACACGCTTCAAATACCAGGATTTGGATGTTGATTTTCAGTAAGTGTTCACCGTTGACTAAATAATAAAGGAAATTCTTGTCACTAACCTTCTCATATGAAAATCTGTTAATTACCAATAAGATTTCATACCGTTTGTGAAACTCTCAAGTTTGGGATCCTAGTAATGAAATATGTGTATTTATTAAAATTAGCCAATAATATAATTAACAATAATTAATGTCTAGTAATTTCTAGTATTACTAACGAACTAAAAGCTACATTCAATCTCTTCATCTCAAGTGACAAGAGGAAACCAGTTGCTCTAATTCAGTGGATCTATATCCTACTTCCTATTTGCAGTTTGTGGGTACTTGAACAATTTGGTTGAAGGCAGCTCTAATGAGGTATTTTCCATAGCAGGGCTGCAAAAGGGTTGAATCCCATTGACCATCATAGGCAAATACAAACCATAAACATTTCTATGTCAAGGAATCATACATTGCATTATCTACAGCCATGCACTGCACAGAACAATTTAATTCTAGTTTGTTGAAGCTCAGGGGGTAGCATAAGTAAAATAAAGTTTTAAACAGAAAACACTAACAGTTTAACAGCCTGAATTCATGGCAATGTTTTGGTAAATTTTTCAAGGTGGCATTGATGTGCCCTCTTCACAAAAGTCAATTCAGAAACAACCTTAAGCACAAGTTCTACTTTTCTATTATGTGTTCCAACACCATGAGGATTTAAAAGATCTTTTTAATACTAAGCTAATACTTACTTGATTTCTTCTCCTTTTCCATTATTGGCCCAGGCTGACTGAACTGGTTCATCCAGCTCGTATTCTACACCCTTCTTACAGTAAGATGTTGCAATATTGGATTACCCCTTTCCAGCCTGGAGCCTCTTACATTCTGCATGAAGATTAAAGAAAAACCACAGCTCAGAATACAGAATACAGGGAAGTGTGCCCTGGATAACACATATCTGATCAGTTCTTCTGAAGGTATTAGACTTCTGCTCCACCTCAGAGGGTGCTTCACTGGTCAGGACCTTAGGTGCTAGAAGCCTCACTCTTGGGCACCACATAATTTTGTAAGGGGATTGCTAGTAGTTCACTTCATCTGGGTGGAGGAAAAAACAGCATCTCTATATTTAAACTCGAAGTGATAAATTATTCTGATTACCTACCCCGAATTAGCTACTAAATGAAAAAAAAGGTCATGTAGGGCTCCTTATTTAAAAGCAATCTTCAGCACTGCAGCCTTACTCAGGACACTTCCTATCATTTCAGTTGAAGCCATGCAGCCAGAAAGGAAGCAATTTGCAGCATTGAAGTCACTCTTTAAACGGTAAATGCAGAAATGGTTGGACAAGTTTTATTCTAAAAAGCACATTGCACACATGATCAGATATTGTTGCCATGGCTGACTTCCTTTATTGCTTTGAGTAAATCCATATTTGATGCATTAAGGATGGATTGGGTTGCTGTTAGGTAGAAGTAGGTCAAGTGATTTTTAAGCCACAGTTCTAAGCATAGACTAAGGGCAAACACAATAGATAATTTCTTATTTTTTTAATCTTTAGTATGTACAACAATAGTCAAGCTACAAATTAACTTGCACTTAATGCATAATGCCATCTAGTGGGAAAATCAACAATTCTACGTGCAACAAGTCTGGCTATCCCACGCAATATCAATCCAATTAGTGCTGCAACCACTGGACAGTTTTAATAGGGAAATAAGTTTAAAGCAAAGGAACTATAACTTAATTTTTCAAACCTCCACAAAAACAGATCTTCACAGATGATCTTTAAGGCCCCTTCCAACTCAAATTGTTCTATGATTCCATGAAAATTTAAATATCTTCCAAGCATGTTTTATCCTAAAAGTTAAGATAAGCAAAACAATCTCAATGAACATCTATTTAAAGTGATTATGGGATGTGAAACAGACCTTGGTAGCTTCTTGATTTTATTTCCTGATTAAATTTTTTTTAGAGATTGAATTTTTGGTCAACACAATTACACAAACTTCAGGCTGATAAAGGAGACAATTCAAACTTTACTGATACATTGGCCAGAACAACCTGTAATTCCAGAGAGTTTCACAATTAATGATCTTCATAGGTATGAGGTCACTTTTCTGTACCCACAACTGAAAAAGGAAACAAAGTGACCGAAATTCAAAGTTATATAAGGTAAAGGAAATAGGCTTATCATAAAAAGAGGGCCTTGATAGACCATCAGTATCAGATGAGTAATTTACTTCATTGACAGCCCTTCTAAAATCAACAGTAAGGGAACAATCTAAGAGAAGTAAGTCATCGGTATTTTATCCTCCAGGAAAACATAGCACTTGTCCTTTATTGGGAAATTAACCTGTTCTTAGGCCTGAATTATCCCTTTCTCTAAACCTCTGCACATTTTGTGTCAACCTGCTTTGATATTACTTTATTTATCTTTTACAAGGGTAAACCTTACAGCAACGCAACCCCTGATGTTTATACTGGTTAAATCAAAGAGCTTTGGCCCTGAAGGGCCCTGTGGAGATCATTTGGTCCAACTCTCTTCTCTGAGGAGGACCATAAGCACCACTCCACCAGGTCAGCTGTGGTTACCTGTGGCTTTTTTGGTAGCTGAACTTAGAAATCCTCCAAGGGGCAAGATTCCACCACCTCTCTCAGTAACCTCTTCTGGTGACACACCAACATTATATTGAAGAACATTTTCCTAATCTCCCATCTGAACCTCTCATGACACAGTTTGTGCCTGGCTCAGGCCATTCATTCTCGTTCTTCCTCTCCAGTTTTGAAAAGAGAAGAAGAACAAGCAATTCTATTGTAGCAGTAAAAGATTTTGCACAGGAGAATAATGGAAAAAAATTTATCTTGTGTGCATGAACTCACTGTGTCCCCCCAGTTTCTCAGCCTGCAAGTTAGTCTCGAATGAATAAGCCAAGAAAGTGCTATCCAGAGCAAAGATAGAGAAGTCAAGAAACACAAAGCAAAAAGCCAGATCTATCTTAAAACTAAACAACAACTACACCCAAACACTGCTGATCTCTTACAAGTATTGTGTGGTGCAAGAAGTGTGCTCAGCTGCTCCTAGAGCAGAAACAGGGTTCCTTTTGTACATGAAATGTGCAGTGGGTCTGTAAGAGTTTTGAGGCTGTGATTGCCACAGTGAGGCCTTTATCTGCTTCACAAGTCTGTGTTACAATATTGGTCCACTTGTTAAAAGTCCAACTAATTAAAAAACACATCACCTTCCCTCCATTAGGTGAATTTCAAACTTTATAGGAAGCCTTTTTTTCTTGTGACACACAAAAAAAATCCTCTCTGACCCAAATATGGCTTGTAGTTGACTCAACCTGAAAAGTCACTTTGTGATGCATCTCCTGCTAACAAATTATACATTGATATCCTAAATGTGACAAAACCCAGACACGTGAAATGAAGACACTTTGGTACAAAGATAAGGCAGAGTCTGTGGTTAGGTTTTTAATTAAAGAAAAAAGTGAAGAAAGCAGGTATTTTTGGACACACAAACCCTGAAGTCAGGAAGACTGTACACCTAGCTACACTTTCTGAGCATATTAATTGGAAATCAATTAAACCGCTTGGTTTAATAACATATATTACTTGTATTTACAGATATTGCCTCTGTTTGCCTAAATACATAACTATAATCAATTTGTATTGTCCAGTATCTGCTGTGCTAATCAGTGGATAGAGCAAAAAATAATCGAACTATATAAATTCTGTCAGTAAAATGCAACCTCTTAAAATACACATTTCTTATAGAAGAATGTGAAAACTTCTATGGTTATTAAGCCATCCCTGCACCCCAACACCAAAAATATCAGTGGTCTTGATGATGGAGAGGCAGCTGTCTGCATTACTCTGTGACTGCCTGTCCCTTGATAATTTTAGGCATCATCAGAAGCTTTAGACAGAATCTGAAAGAGGCAGAAATTGACTTTTATCATAGTCTGATTAAATTATATGACTGACATTGTCATCTTTCTTCTTGGTTACAGGACAATTTTATTGCAGCAGAGGTTCAAAATTTCACTGACATTCTGAGCTTCAAACTTCAATTGCACTTAAATTTGAATTTTACTGGTTGTTTAAAAAGACATTCAAAGGTGAAGCGGGTTTAACATTCTTCATTCTACAGAGAAAAGTTCTTCAATTTCCTAAAGATGCTCCTCTCCCTTGTAAAATTGGCAAACGCTAACAACCATGCACAACTCTATCACTGCTAATATAATATAAGTGTTTTAGTGGGGTTATTAACCAACCACCTTATCCATAAATCCAGATCTGACAGTGTTCACTATGGATAGACAAATGTCAATATTCATGGTGTATTTCCCCGTGCAAGATCAAAAGGAGCCATTGCTTTTCCTTCTGCTGCACACAGAGAAGGGCCTGGCTTTTGGGTTCAAACTTTTGGGCTTGAATTCCACAAAAAAATGGCCCCCATTTCTTTTTAAAAGAAGAATGATATGAATTATGTGATTCACTCTTTAAGAGGATGAGAAACAACCAATATATCATGAGAATAAAGAATGCAGAAATCTGTTATGACTCCTCTATATGTTGTTGACAATATTTCTGCCTCTTCCAAAAAATTATTATCTAAAGAATTTAATTATTTTACCTACAGCATCCACCTTCACTAAAATGAGGTATTCAAACCCAAATTGTATGTCAGGACTCAGGAAACTAACTCTATTTCTCTCAGAAAAAAAAAGCAGTAACAAAATCAAACAGGCAAAAAACATTAAGTGGGTAACAGATTCCTCTAGGTACTAGAAATTTGATGTCCATCAAGACCTAGCAGAGTTTGATTTAAAGTGTCAAACATCTGCTTGAGAAGGTGTCAAAAAGCCCCCAAAACTGGAACACAGAGAAATGTGTATAGCTTCCTGGCTATGAAGAACATGTTTTACAAAATACTCATTTTGGCAGTGGCTATCAGGCTTTTTTCAAACACTTTCTATAGTCATCCTTTCTAAATACTCAAGTAGGAATGAGCAGAGTGCTAGCTACAGTTCATCTGGCATCAGAAAAGGATAAAATACTCTTCAATAAAGTGCAGAAATATTATCATCTCATAGAGTTTATCAAACAACTTAGAGCAAAAGAGAGCTGTGGAGTACTTACTTAAGAGCAGAGAAGAAGCAATCTAAGTATTATTGCTACAGAGGAGTAGAAGGGTAATTCCCTCCAGCACTCACACAGGGTCTGTTGATAAAGATAAAAATACAGCAAGAAAAAAACCTGTGTTGCTGATGACACAAGGAACAACACACCAAACCAAATCACAAATTAGAGCTTAAAATATCAGGAAAGATGTGAGTTGGGCTCTATTCCCCATAGAACCTATTGCACCTCTTTTCTGACACAGGTAAATCCCATTAGGAAATGCAACTACTCCCTTTTCCCATTAGGTCTTTACCTTGAAGGTAGGGATTACAACCCTCGTTTTTTTTTTTTTTAAATGCATAGGGTAAAATTTATGAACTATAAATATTTCATACATGCATGGGGAGAATCTGAGTATGAAGTAAATGGGTATGAACCTTTCCATGCAGCCTTTTTAACAAAACCTGGGTCTGGCATGGTGGGAAACGGGCTCGGTAGACAGGTGCATCAGGAGGAATGGACTTAGCAAGAGGAAAATGACCCAATCTGTATATGATGAAAAGGATCTTTTGTGATTTCTGTAGTTCACTTATCTCATGTTTAATCACATGAACTTAATGGAAAACGGTGTAGAAATTTTTAAAGTATATGTGAGAAAACATGAAGTTATGCAAATACTTTGGAAGTGTCTGGTTGTTAAGATGCCTTAGGATGGGAATTATCATCAAGTAATTATAAGCAATTGGATAAGTTTATTACTAAATTATATTATTTTGCTTCCTAGGAATTTCCTAGCTTCCTTTTTTTCTTTACTTTGATCAAAAAAGAAATCTCAGCTGCTGAATTCACATCATCCATTAGGCTGTGGTTAGAGTCTCGCTGGAAAAAGAAAGATCTCTCCGCATAATGTGGAAAACAGAAAAAAGTAAAAAAGAGGAAGATTATGACTTAAGTAACAGGTTGCTACTTCTTGAAAATGAATTTTCCCTTCCATTTCTCTTCTATACTTGTGAATATTAACAATGAAATAAAACCACTGTCAAATAAGCCATTTTTGTTCAGTTACATAAAACCTGGAAACAGGATGTCTACAGTGATGTAAAGAAATAACATTTTTTGGAATAGACATATTTAGTCTTGCTTAACTGCAAAATATTTCTCTGAACAAAACAGATTAGTTTTTATGGTATCCCATATTTACACAGCAGTTTTATCTTGAATTAAGAGCAGCTTTTAAAGTAGTTGGAAAATGCTCACTGGAAAGAATATTTTCCAAGATTTTCTGCTCATTTTCAGATGACGTATTTTGCAGCCTCTGTTTTTATTCCTCCCTTGTTGCCACGATGAAGTCTATCAATGCTTGTGGCTCGTGCTGGCTGTGGCATTTTTTGCAAATATGATCCTGCAACAACACTGTATAGGGAAAGAGTAGGTGCTTATGTGAGGTGTCATCAATTACTTACCAAGGTCACTGCATGCTGTATTCTCTGGGAATCATATTATGGGCACTCTTTCATAGCCTGAAGGAAAAGGTACTGAATTATCACATTCTGTTTCCAAAATAACATTCGGATTATTTTTGACTTAAGCTAATATTCAGTCTAAAAATGCCAAGAAGAGAGACAATTTCAATTTAAACTCTATTTAACCCAGTGCAAGCGTAAGAGACTACATACATTGGATAATAATTTAAGCATGCTCTGCTGTTTAAAAATTAATGCAGTGTTGTGTACTAACATCAACATTATTTTTTATTTTAAATTTAAAAATCAAGGTGACTAATACTAGGCTTAGAGGTATCTAGAGCAGGTTAAAAGAACCTGGTGTCCTCATCCTGTTGACCACTGACAATGCCGTGGGGCTACAGGTGAGCTACAGAACTACAGCAAGATCTGTGTCTGCCTCTGCCTGCATGCCACCAAGTAAACTAGCAAACAAACAGAGTTTAAAAACATCCTACAGCATGTAGCCTAACTTGTTTGTGGAAGAAAACTGTTTGTAGGAGAAAAAAAACTATGGCAGCTGACCTCGCACAAGATGATTGAGGGACTATTAAAAGAAACGATTGGGCTCATGAAAAAAATGTGAAATACAGAATCTAGAGGTTTTCATCACTAAAGAGACATATTTAATCTTGTCATTAGAGGAGGACATGTCTAAATGACCCAGAATGATCTTACCATCTCATCCACAAACAGGCATGACAAGGGAGCTGTAGTGCCAAATTGCAGAGCATTTAAGCACCATCAACACTTATGGAAGGTGTTGCCTTTTGGAATATCAGGATAACTCAAGAGTTTGGTCCTAGAGGAGTGACACTGAAGATGAGCTACAGTGATGACCTCTATGGGACTGATGGCTGCCTGTGCCTTTAGAACTGGATTGGTTCTGGGTTTTGTTTGAGATGTGTCCCCTGCAGAACTGGTCCTGTGGTAGGGCCATGAAAGGCATATTGATCAAGTAAGAAGTGAGCATTTTTTTTTGACTCTTAGCCATGAAATGGCTGATAGACCAAACTAAAAAACCGTCCTGGCTGACACTTGCACATCCTGATACTGCAATACAATGCCACTGACAAACACAGTATTTTGTTGCCAAAAAGGGAAGTTTTGTATTTAGTATGTGTGTGACGCAACCCAGCAAACAAAATGGTGAATGGCAACATCTTGCTCTTATGCCTTTAAGCATAATAAAAAATAATCACCAGGTCAGCTGACCAGCCCTTTCCAAATATGCAAGAGTGCTCTTAGTTTAAGTGCTGCACTTAAGATGTTGGTCAATATGGAACATGGACAAGTTTACTTTAATGAAACCAAGCAAAGTTCCTTCTCAGGAGCCTTTGAGTGCACCATTGTGTTCTGCTAATTCAAGTGAAAACACTGCAGTCAGTAGCTCTAGAAAGAAAAGGAAAACCAGAAATTCAAACCTGATTGATATTATTCATGGGAAGGAAGGAAGGAAGGAAGGAAGGAAGGAAGGAAGGAAGGAAAGAAAAAGAATCACAAGAAAAGCAGACCACAGACACTACAGACAAGGAAGAAGTTCTTTTTGCTGTTGCTCTTTGCTGTGATGCATGAGACTTTCATCTCATCTGAAATCTCTGGATTTCAAAATATTGTAGAAATTACAGGCAGCTCCAGCTGGGAAAAAAGTTCTGCAAGTGTGTATTAATCTTGCAGCAGCTACAGAAGATAAGATGGTGTCAGTCTAGTTAGACTGAATCCAGAGATACGGCTCTTTTTTTTTTTTTTTTAATTGATTTTGGCTTTCCAGTTTTCATATCCAACAAAGGGAGGTTTGAGGGGCCAAGAAATAAAATCAGCTAGTAATATGGCTATTAGAGTGAGGCCTTTTTTTATCTTCATTGACTTTGCCTACAGGTCTCCTACACAAGAACTCCACCAGGGCTGGCAAACAGGATCCATGTCTTTGAAAATCTAGCCCTATGTGTTTATCCAATGGAATACACTTAGTGTGAATGGGTGTCATGAGAAATAAGAGGCAATGCTGGAAAGCAGTTTCCAGCAGCTATGATGTGACAGTCTTTCTGCTTCTTAGTAGCTAGCTTGTATAGACAATGGTGTGATCTGAAGGGCCCTTCATTGTGGATCTGCTCAATGTTTTGAATTGGTATTTGCTAAATGCAGTGTATGACCCTTCTCATGCGAGGCTGTGTTTGAAAGCACTGAAGAGAGTCATTTAAAAAAACTATAATACTCTTTGCAGGCTTCATATTCTTTGCTGTAGCCTGAGCACTATAGCAATTACACAATTAGAGACAGCTCCAGTCCCTGCCACACACAGTTTTATGTAAGAGCAGCAATTGAGGACAACTGAAAAAGGAGAAAGAAACACATTAAAGTTTAAAACTTGTGCTTTGGTGTTCTTAGTTCCTATTTTTCTCTAGATCATTTGGAAACCTACCCCTTTGACCTCCTTTTAAAGAAATGGAATTAGGAATCTCCAGGCACTTTCCTCTTGGTTTGATTTCTGGAAGTTATAAGAATACCAAAATAGCTTGGAGAGACGAAGAGAAAGGAGGTAGTGTTCAAGGAGAGTCAGTTTTCCATTTATGCAAGGAATAAGAAAATTCTTACTGGAATGGATCAGATATGGATTTATCTCCATAAAAGAGATCCTGCAATAATTGCATTAGGGAGCACTGTATTTGTTGCAGCAATTTCAAGGGACTCTTCATGGCTTGTCCTGGCTGCACTCTGCATGGGATGGTGTCTCCCCAACCTGACTCACCAAAGGTTTCTGTGTCCTTGCGAGGTCCTGAAAAGTGGTTGGTCCCCACTCCTTGTCTCTGACCAGGTTACAAAACTGGTTCTATTCATTTAAGGATTCTCACTTTGCAGACACATTTTAAGTGGTAGAGACACGTGAGAATATATTTTTATGGCAAGCAACAAAAGGCGAGCCTTTTCTGCTTTTCATTCACCTCTCACGTGCATACCTCCATCTGCTCTAGCATCTTGCAGGTTCAAGGTAACCAGAGCTTAATAAACAGCCTTTAAAAAAATCACAGGTTTTTTTTTTTAATTGCGTTGCTAGTTTTCAACCCCTCCCAATTCAGCCCAAACCTCAAAATAACACTTCTCTCAAAAGAACTCACTTGTGTTAACTCATGCACGTGAGAACAAACCTCTTTTGACATTGGCATCAAATAGGCACGTTGTGATTTACTATCCATTTCAAGAGGAAAAAACAATTAATTTTGGCATTGCTTATATTCATATTAATGCTGATCCAACTAGAAGAGCAAGAGCTCTGGGATCACAAAGCAGGTTAGGATAGCTAGGGGTGAAGGTGAAATTTAGGTGAGAGACATGAAGACTTCAAAAATGTTTCATATAGTAGGTATGGTAGACTATACACGAAGAAATCATAAGATTAGGTAAAAACACCAATCCTCACATTACAACAGCCATCTTCATTCCACAAGATTGTCAAAATTCCAGTGAGTTTCTAAACCAGTATTTCATGTCACTTAACATTTACTTATACTTTTACTTATACTTTTTCAAATAATTAATGATTTAAAATTCAGATGAAAAGGTTTTGAAGATTAGCATACAGTTGTAAGAGGTATTTTTTAAAATTAAGATATTTTGATAATAATGTTGCACTGACCATTTTTAGACAGGTATTACTAAACTGCTACAAAACTTTTTGAAAGGCTGACATCAGCAAGATTCTGACAGTTTATAAAATCATGTCCCTATGTTGGCATAAATATTAATTTCCTGCTGGCCTTTCTACACTCCCCAAATTAACTAATTTCTCAAAGGAGAAAGGCAACCTGATCTTCAGGTAACTTAAATGGGGATTGTATCCTTATGTACCACCTAAGGACCCGGGCTACAATGTCTTTTTGATATTTTCCTAGAAAAATTTTGCAAGTCAAAACATGATGCAGCATCAAAATGTGTCTGCATGCGAGTAAGCACGCAGCTGGGAGACCGTGCTCGCACAAAGGATGCTTTGTTTGTTTGCACCTCTCCATCTAGTCATTAGAAACCAGCAGAGAAGAAGCAAGCAGCCCTGGCACAGATTTATCTGTAAAATTTTACATTTTAAAAAAACACTTCTGCGCTCCTGAGATTTTAGTTCTGTTCCTATGTTCTTCTGCAGCCCTAGGAAAGGCAGGTGAGCAATCTGAGGACAGCTCTGAACGCCAGCAAGTCTAACCCCACGCTTCAGCATGAGGTTGCTGTATGCTCGAGGGCAGTTTTAAGGCAACTCTGAGTGTGACAGAGCGTCAGTGCTGCGGGCTCTGAGAGGTGCCTGTGTGAGGCGATTCTGCTCTGATCCCGAAAAAGGGCAAAGGCAGATGGAGGATGAGCAAATCCCCGGCAAAGGGGAGCTGGGTCTTTACCTGTGTGAGGGGAGGCGAGGCGGACGGGGCCTCGCTGCGCAGGGCCGGCATCCGCAGCCCTCGGGAGCGGCGGGAGCGCTCCGGCTTTGGACAGTCCCTGGACAGCTCTTCCCCCTGAGGCGCCGGGAGGAGAAGGAGGAGGCAGAGCCCGCCATGGCGAGGGAGGCTGAGGGAGCTCCCGCTTCCTGAGCCGCTCCCGCCGGCGGCGGAGCTCGGCGGGGCGGGGAGGGGACGGGCAGCGCCGGGAGGCGGCACCGCGCTCCCACCTGCCCCTCTCCGCCGCGGGCAGTGATGAGGCGGCCGCGGGCAGCGGCTGGCGAGGAGCGCCCGGAGTTTGTTCGCTGCCCGTCCGCGTCTCCCTGATGCTCTGAGCCGAAGTCTCCTCCTCTCCCCGGGCTCGCACCCGGGCTGGATGCTCCGCTCGCTCGTCGCTTCCCTGCCACAGCCGCCGGCCGCTTCCCGCCGCCCCGCAAGAAATGGCGCCGCCCGCTGCCCCCCTGGACACAACTC